>CABHPH010113618.1:0-15392 GCA_902168325.1 Peromyscus nudipes
CCTGGTAGGTATGAGTGTGTCTTCAGCGGTAAACTCAGCCATGGGAACAGTAGAACTTCCAAGAAGCCACAGAGCTGGGCATATAATCCCAGTGTTGAGGAGGTCATAGGAGCATCAGTAGTTCAAGGCCAGCTTGGGTAACTTGTGACCATTGTGCTCAGCTACTCAAACTAGGAATGAGCACACAAGGAAAGTACTAAAACATCCTAGTCTTACGGGGTGTGTGTATGTGTCTGTGTGTGTCTGTGTGTGTGTGTGTGTATGTGTGTGTGTGTTTATGATCAAACCTATATAAATCAATCTGACCTTAACATAATGATAAACGTATTCCTCTGATAAACATGTTCCTCTGTAAAACACCATCTGTGCATAGGAACGCTCTAGAGATACCTGCCGAAAAGTGAGGACAGGGTAGAGCATGCAGTCTATTTTTAGAGAGCAAATGACTCTCTGCCAGTGAAGGGTAACTTAGCTGTTCTTGCACTGTGGACAGCTCCCCCCCGGGTTTCCATCTTATCAACACCGACGGAGAGAGAAAGGACAGAACAAGAAATGTTGCAAGAGGCAGAATGCCAGTTCCCCAAGACAGTGACCCACAAGACAGCGCCTCCTGAGGGAAGGTGAAAGCGCAGATGAGGGGAGTTGGGGGAGGCCTGGAACAACCCAGAATGCAGTCAGGGAAGTCAGGGCACATCGTTTGGGATGCCTGGCCACCAGGCTTTGGCCATGAAGAGTTGGGGCAGAGGTTCCTGAACTTGACAGGTGTGCAGCTACGAGAGCAAAGGCCATTTGGGGCTGGTTCAAACAAAACCTTCAGACCCTGTGATTTTACGGGGCTCTGCTCTGAGGTGAGTCATTGGTGGACCATCAGGTTTGAGGACCACTGCTTCAGGAAATGTGGAATTATATGATGGTCACCGGGATCCTCAGCCACTGCCGTAGGGCAGGGTCTAGAGAAGCGCTCCAGTGGAGATTAGGACTGGCAAGTGCTGGCCTACCCTGCAGGAAACCCTGGGCTCCACTCTCAGCACTGCAAAAACTGAGTGTGGGGGTGCAGGCCTGCAATCTCAGTAGAAGTAGGAGGATCAGAAATTCAAGGCCATCCTCAGCTATGCACCAAACCCAAGACTAGCCCGGACTGCATCAAACCCTGTCTCAAATCAATCAATCAAACAACCAAACAACCTCAAACCCCAAACCAGTCTGTCAAGCAACGTCAGTGAAAGAGATCTTAGCTTGAGACTAAGAAACAGGGACTCCAGAGTTCAGCCCAATCCAAGAGACCACAGGGGCACCTCATCCATCAGTGTGGGGCTGATTCCTTACAGTGGCTGGACAGGGCAGACGCCCAGCAAATGTGTGTGGAGCAAGTAGTTAGACCTTTGTCATCATGTGATTCCTAAAGTCAAGACAACCCACACTATAACAGTCAGTCTTTATAGCTAACATTGGGGTGGGGATTTTTATACTCACAACGCTGTGCAGATATCAGCACTCCACTCCAGACCTTTACCAACAATACCCCTGGAGAGTCACTCTCATTACTGACCCTCTCTGTGGATGACAACCACCACTTGCTTACTATTTGTCTGTCTGTTCTGGATATTTTACATAATGTCTAGTCGTTTGTATCTGGCATCTTTCTTTAGTATAATGCTACACATACACACATATATACTAACTATATAGTCGCTATCTGTCTTGACTTTTTTTAAAGATTGAGTAATATTCTATTGCATCAAAACCAAATTGTCTGAGAGTTAGTCTTTTAAATATCCATTGCAAGGGGCTGGAGAGATGGCTCAGTGGTTAATAGACCAGCTGTTCTTCCAAAGGACCTGGGTTCAATTCCCAGCTCCCACATGGTAACTCATAACTCTCTATAACTCCAGTTCCAGGGGATCCAACATCCTCATACATACAGGCAAATAAAATAAAATAAAATAAAATAAAATAAAATAAAATAAAATAAATATCCATTGCTAGGCTGGATTTCCCATCATAGACTTGCAGAGCTGAAATCCTCAACTATTCCTGGGATCTAGACTTGCTTTTTTTTTTTTTTTTTTTTTTTTTTTTTTGTGGTGTCAGCTACTTTTTACAGACCCCAGCTACCCTCAGCCCCCAGGTTTACAGGCTATAATCAGACAGAATCGGATCCTTGGTGTTGTGTGATCAGAGCTGCTGCTGGCAGCCGCCTGCTGGCAAGACTCCAGGGGGCTTCCTTCCCGCCCTGCTGCCCGCTTCCAGGGGTTGCAGGGAGGCCTGTCTGGCTGTCTGGAACAATAGAACAAAGAGGTCTCCCTGAACTGCAGAAACCTGTTTGACAGAGATTGCTGCTGTAATGAATCAAGCTTCTGAAACTACTTCCACCTCCTCCCTGTGCAAATACCCCTGGGCCCTGAAGCTCAGTCTTTTCTCCAGATCCCAAGCTGGGGCTTGTCCCTGCAGAGCGGAGTAATGCTGGGAGGGGAGGTCAGGAACATGGTCTTTCAGTGACCCGGGGTGCCTTGGCACTCAGGGCTCTTACTGAACGGGATTCTGATGAAAGTCTCTCACCTTGACTTTGTGGTCAGTCAACACTTACCTGCTGGGCAGTGATGTGCAACCTGCCCCCTCCCCCCTCCCCCGAGGCTGGGTTGCGGTCCTGGAGGGTGCATTCCTGCAGACAGTTACTCAGATTCCTTTGGCCTTACTAATAGGTCATCTGAAAGTTGACTGCCTAAGCAGACTGCACCCACTTTCTGAAAGAGGAAGGTGGTGGTTCCGGGATAGCAGACGCTTCTTAGAGCTCTTCTGCGTTGAGCTGTGAGGAGATAGCCACATTAATCTTCAGGCCACTCTGATCTGTGTGTGCTGATTACTATTTATTGTTCTGGTGCTGGGTGAGGAAAGTGAGTCTTAAAGGCTAATTGGATGGCATTGACCAGGGTCTCGAAGTCAAGGTCCGCATTGCTGCCAGCGCACATGCCATCCAAAAGCATCAGGAGTGTAAGGAAGGTGGCGATGATGACCGTTACTGTCACGACAATCCAACAAGGAAGGTGTAATTTTTATTCTCATTTCACAATTGAGGATGCCAAGGCTGGGGAGCAGGGGGAATGAAGTGAGGGCTGTCTGGCTTCCCAGCCCACACCCTTAACCACAAGGCAGGCAGGCTTCTATAGCGTCTGACATCCAGGTGCTCATCCGGAGTGCCTCCCTCCTTCTGTGCGGCCCTTCTCCACCCCTCTGCCTCCAACATTTGGACCACAAGAGATCAGTGGCAGACGGTTCAGTGGTGTGCACAAAATCACAGGGCTAGAGGTATGGCAGAAAAGTGAGTTTATCTTTGCTGAGGGCTCCTCGTGGGTGTGCTCTTCTCTACGATAGCACTTCTCAACAGCGACCCAGCTGGTGGCCGGCTGCAAGATTGTACAGTGTTGCTACATGGTGGTGGGGAAGGGGCCAGGGCTAAGAGCATGCCAAGGAAGTGAGACCTAAGCTGAGCCACCTGTCTGACTGAGTTTCCCATGAATAACAAGTCATCCTCCTATGGCCCACTGACGTTCGTTCCTGATACAGACTGTGAACCTACAGTGCAGCAGCAGCAGCACTGGTCTATTCAGTACCTGGCCCCCAAGAACTCTCCTTACAGCCAGAGTTTGCGTTTCCGGTCGGCAGAAGGCTGAGAACAGAAGGGTCTCTCTGGCAGAAATCCATGTCTGCTCTCGGGTCCCAGAGCATGACCTGTGGGTTTCCCTTGCTGTGAGCTTCCGAGCCTGGCTGGGAAGGACATTAGGACATCCCCATGCCCTCCCTACATGGCAGCTGCTTGTTGCATGGCACCCTCCTCTGCCTACACCTTCTCTTCGGCTGCGTGCTCAAGAGCAGAGCTGCACGACAGGTTTGAAAATGGAAGATTCCTCCTTGCTGCTCCCAGATGTGTCTGCGCTGAGCTGACGTCTTCTTTACAGTGTTTGAAAAGGTTTGCTGAGGGGCGTTTCTCCATGAGTGCGCGCTGGATGGAAACCCTCTCAGGGCGTTGGGAATATTCACACTAACAAGCTAGAAACACAAGCATGGCTGCTGTCTGCGAGCCCTGAACAGATTTGGCAGCAGGCCCTGGAAGGATGCTGCAAGCCCTGCTGTCCCTGAGTTTTCCCTGCCCTGGGATTCTTGCAAAAATGGATCAGAGACCAGTCGTCTCAAATAGGAGCACTAAGTGCTTCTTGGAGCTTTATAATTTAAATTTGATATCTCAACCTCACTATTTGATTGTTGCTGGGTGCTGAATGTTACTTATATGCCCAGCAAATACCAACTCTGTAGATAGGGACAGTTAGTCCACATTCTCCAGTATACAGAGAGAGGGAGCGTAAGCACAGTGAAGTTAAACATCACTCCCAGTTCTCATGAACAGTAAGAGGTAGAACTGGGACTAAACCCAGCAGTCCATCCCTCTCACTATGTCCACGTGTCTCTGAATTGGGAAAATGCATCATTTGAATTTTTTCCCACCAATTCTGGGATCCGAAGAGCAGGAGGAAGCAGAGCAGAGAAAGAACACTGGCTAAGGAATGGCAGGACCTGCTTCAAAGCCACGGGGCCGCATGACATCTTTTATTCTGAGTGGCTGTCTCGGGGCAGTAGATATCCTTTGAAAAGGGGAGCTCCCAGCCTTGTGACTTCTTCCTCGTCTCCCCACAAGAACCAAGTCTAGAGAATTCTGCTCTTGGAGAATTCCACACAACGGAGGACCAATGGGGCTTTCTGAGTGAGGGCCCCAGGGCCTCACCTGCTTTATTGGCCTCTGTGCCTCGCCTTGGCTCTGGGTCTAAAGCATGTGGGATTCAACAGCACACCCAAGGGAAAGAGGAGATCCTTCAAGACAACCTCCCAGCTGGGTGACACTGACCTCCAGCCTGCCTAGCTGCCCACCTGCCACTGTAGGACCACAGCTTTCCTAAGCCCAGGCAGAGACCCTTCCACAGCTGTCATAGTGTGGAGTCAGGAAGGGCGTCCTTCAGTCTCACAGACTTGTTGGTTGTTTTTGCTCTTTTGGGGGGCCCACCACCCAGCTCCCAATAAATCACACATGGAATCTTATTATTACTTATGAATGCCCGGCCTTAGCTTGGCTTGTTTCTAGCCAGCTTTTCTTAACTTAAAGTATCCCATCTATCTTTTGCCTCTGGGGCTTTTCCTTTTCTATTCCTGTATACCTTTCTTTCTTACTCCATTACTGGTTGTGTAGTTGGGTGGCTAGCCCCTGGGTCCTTCTCTGGCTTCTAGATCTCTCCTCTCCCAGATTTCTCCTTCTATTAATTCTTTCTGCCTGTCAGCCCCACCTAACTCTCTCTCTTGCCTTGCCATTGGCCATTCAGCTCTTTATTAGACCATCAGGAGTTTTAGACAGACACAGTAACACAGCTTCACAGAGTTAAACAAATGCAACATAAACAAGATATTCTACAACAGACCATAGCCAGCAACCAGGAGGAGGTTGGAAGGAATGGGCAGACTGGGCAACATGTTTGCTCCTGGGCCATGGCTTGGTCTGAGACACAATCACATCTGCAAATGGGGCCTTTCCCTAGATGGCTGTGAGTGACCTAGACCTGGTCCCCCAGGGCCTGGTGCAGGCCGTTCCCACCAGCCTCTGCCAGGGAAGCAGGAGGGATAATGGCCTGGTTCTCTTCATGCAAGGATGTGATTCCCAGAGGCCACATGCTTGTCGTGGGAGACTTTGCCTCATATCCATGCCTCAGCCCTAGGTCCTGAACTTCCAGACCTGCGGTCCAAGGGCTGGGAAGGGACTGCGGTTCTCACAGCCTTCTTCTTTATTTAGGCCATCCTGGAAACTCCAGGTCTACTTAAAGCATCATTAAGTTGACCCTACAGCCAGGCCAGGGTTCAGGAGCATGCTCAGAAGCAGGGCAGGGGCCTGTGCTCCAATTACTCTGTCAGAAGGGCCGAGGCATCCCCCCCCCCCCCCCCCCCCGCGCACCCCCCCAGGGTCGAGGCCACACTGCATCTCCTCCCTCACCCAGCCTGTGCCTCCCTGAGGACAAAGTTTCACAGCGGGCTTGGGAGACTCAGGTGTAGAGGAGTGGGGACAGAGAGTAAATGGCTGTAGATGTGCAGATTGAGGACCTAAGTTCGACTCCCAACTCTGCTGCTTACTCATAGATGACAGGGGCCAGCCACCTCCTTCAAGATCTCCAGAAAAATAAAGGTACTAAAATCTTCCATGCAGACTAGATAGGAAGATGAAATACAGGCATCCTCAGTACCCAGTGAGTGCTCAATATAAAAGCTCCTCGGAGGAAGGCTGAGGTGGCAGGGGGCAGACTCTGCATATGAAGAGCAACACGCTGAGTCCATCAAGGAAGAAGCTAGTGTAGTAAAGGAGATTTGTGGCTGTTAGGATCAACAGCTCCGGGATGGAGCTTTAGGAGGGGCGGAGAGACCTGGCCTGGAAATACAAGGGAGAGATAGAGGATTCAGGCTGGGGCTCTTCACCAGCTTGGTTACTGGGGACATTGAATCTCCTCTGGCCTTGGGAACCTGCTTGGGTGTTCCTCTGGTAGCCTAGCCCTCCCATGGCTGTGTGAGACAACCTCAAGCCTCAAAGTCTTTAGCTAGCCTTCTCCTCTCTACCTTATTCCAGATTATGGGTTTTTTCCTCTGAAAAGTAGCCTGTCACACTCTATGGCCTCTGAGCTAGGTCACTGATACAGCAAACATTTGATCCTTCCTGGCTCAGCTGACTCCAGCTGTGTCCCTACCATGTGACCACCATGCGAGACAAAGGTGAAACAAGCCTTGTTGCTCCTGCCTCCTGGTCAGAGAGGGAGACCCACAGGGACTGTGGTCACTGTTCAGGTCATCCACCGTTTCCTTTCTAATTTTATGTGTGCGGGTGTTTTGCCTCATACATGTCTGCGTGCTGTGTTCCTGGCGTGCTAGAGGCCAGAAGAGGGCGTCGGATTCCCTGGAACTGGAGTTCCAGACAGTTGCAAGCTGCTCCGTGGGTGCTGGGAATCAAACCTGGATCCTCTGGAAGAGCAACCAGTGCTCTTAACCCCTGAGCCAGATGTCCGGCCCCAGATGTTGTGAGGAGCCATTGAAATAGGTCTGCTCCAGGCTGAGGACTGAAGAAGGTAGAGGCCAGCAAGCCTTGAGTCATTTGCGTCCAAGCAGGCTAACGTTTTCTAAGTAGTTAAACCTGGTTTGCATGCAGTCACTGGGGCAGGGTCCTCATAGCCCAGCAGCTGCTGTCGTCACAGAATGAGCAGCTGGAGTCACATGTCCTGGCTGTTCCACTACCTCCTGCCAGTCTGTTTCGTGAGGTAGTTTTTTGTGAGCATCTATGACGGGTGACCCCACTGACATATGAATGGTCGGGCTTAATGGAGGTCTTCAGCTCCCTTATACTCAGACATAAGACTCCCAGATTACTGAGGGGAACGACTGATTGAACCTTCCTGTTCTGGTGCTAAGTATTTCAGAGACATTCATCTCATGTACAACCATCCTATGAAATAGATATCACTGGGACTGGTGAGATGGTTCAGTGGGTAAAGACACTCGCTGTTAAGCCTAATGACCCGAGTTCAATCCTTGGGATCCACGTTATGGAAGCAGAGAACTGGCTACAGCAAGTTAGCCTCTGGCCTCCACACACAAGATGTGGCATCCATGTGACACCCACCCACACAGGCCACACTTATGTACATGCACAAAAGATAGATAAGTAATTGAAAGAGCAATTTTAAAAAGAAGTAGCTATTATTGCCGCCGACCCATTTTACTCACCAGGAAAGACGATGTTGGATATTGCCTCAAGTGATGGTCTAAGTCATTGGGACTAAGGTCATTTGGACCCAATAGTCATGTGTGTAAGTGTCACACAAAAGTGAATGGAAACCCCCAGCCACAGACAGGAGCCCATACAGAGTTTCTTAGCTTTGACATCCCAAGGTCGCCCTTGGAACTTGATGCTGCTTTTGTGCCTTTAATGTCAATTTTATTCATTTTGTTCTGGCTGAGTCTTCTGCGACCTTGGCATGGGGATTCTCTGCTCTCCCTTCAGGGGATCCAGTCCCATTTGCTCAAGTCTACTTGAACATGATCTGTGTGGCTGAGCCTCACACTCTTTGTGAATTCCAGGCCTGTCCAGGTCCCTTTCACATCTTCCAGAGAACTGGCCATGTCACCTCCATTATTGTCCTTTTCTTCTCCAAGATGTGCAGTCATAACGGCCAGTGTCTGGGAGGAATTCTCTCTTCTGGTCTATGCATTTGGATCCACAAATCCACACACAACTCTCCACAAATTTCCATAGTTTCCTCTCCTGAGACATGACCCCTTGCCCAGGAGAGGAGCCACAATGTATCCAAACAGCGGCAAGGACATTTGACGCTGGAGGAGGGAAGCTTGGTTTTCCCAGTTATGTATGCCTACATGCAGCAGATACTGAACACACTTTTTTCTTCTCCAGCCTCCAAACAGCAAATACGTGGGCTCTAAAGCACAGCCCCTGTGTTTGTACAGAGGGTGTGGCTCTCAGACCATACACTCAGCTATCAGAGACTTGGAACTGTTAGAACTAAACTTGAAGTTTCTATTTTGAGCTGTATACTACCGAATGGTGGAAGCTGGTCTGACCACTGGTCCTCTAGCCCCACCCAGTTACCATGGCACCCACACATAGCTGGGTGGGATCACCGTCACCTGTGCTCCCTGGCACCTGTTGAGAAGTCTGTTGTTCTGTTGGCTCTGTGGTCCTCGTTCCAAGCAGGTCACCACTGGCCCTCTCCTCCCACCTGCAAGTCGTCATCAGATTTGCCACTGTGATCGTATCTCTGCTCAGGTTCTGAGATGCGTTGGCTGTTGGTGGCTCACGCAGGACTTTCTTGCGTAAGTGCTAGGGGGCTTGCTAAGAGCTTCCCTGGTTATTTTTTCTTTCATTTTCCTTAATTTAATTGCTTAACAAAATATGAGCTCCCTTCTTGATTCCCTGAACTTCCAGAGACTCTTCATGTGGACTTAGGTGCATATCTGACTTTTGTTTCTCACATGTATACAAACACACACACTCATAGAATGTTTTTTGTCAGGGACCTGCCAGGATCACACCACTTGTCTCTGCTCTAGTCGGGTGTGGGGGTGTGTTCAGGGTTTACAGTATCACTTACTGGATGTTCTTTCAAAAATTTTGCTTACGGAAAAAAAAAAAGTTGTATGCTGCAGGGCTTAGGCTCAAAGTGTGGAAGGCTTGTCTCTGCTTTTCCTATGATTCATCTCTCCTCTCTGGGGCAGAGAATATTGCTGACAGAGTACAGGGAGTGCTGGGTGTACCAGAGCTTGTGCGGGAGTAAGGGGAAGTAAGAAACAGGCTGTGGAGCAGAGCGATGCCAACCCAGTTTGATGGTGTTGGGAATTCCAGGCTGTTCTTGGTCTATAGAGCAGATGTTGCAGGGAATCCAGGGACGGCACATGCTTGGAACACACAGGATCATCAGGGACAGGCAGAGAGCTTCCTCTGCTCTGGGACTGACCGTCACCAAGGCCACTCAGTTTTCATCTCCTAATGAAGAAATGAAGGTGAACCTTCATTTAGAAAGGGGGCCACTTCCCTGTGACCTTTCAATTTCTTTCTTAAAATTGCCCTTGCTTTCTCTGTATAAGCCCCTTTGTGTCTGCGGCTCTTCATCTGACTCATTATAGACTCACTCTGTAATTGAGGGTATGTACCAGATGGCCAAGAAAGCCCTGTGGAAAAACCATGCTCTTGCATTCCACGTGAGGAGCAGTGTATGTGCTGGGTGACTCAACTTTCTTGAACCCTATCCAGATGGCTATGAGTTCCTGGAGATCCTGAAGCAGGTTGCCCGGGACAACACTGACAACCCTGACTTGAGCATCTTGTGGATTGACCCAGATGACTTTCCACTGGTGAGTGGCCCAGGCCAAGGTCCCATCCCTGGTGGTCTTCACCATCCATATTTGAGTTTAGCACAAAGTCTTCAAGCATGAGGGACAGACTGAAATAGTTGAAGGTGCTTGAAGAAACCCAGAGGCCACTGTAAATGGAGTGGGTGCATATGCTTTTTACACAGCATTGAACTTGGCTTCATGTAGTCGTTGCAGTGACCGGACTTACCAGTGTCCTCACTTCTGAGACACCAAGAGGTGACTACTCTTGGAGAGGCCCACCCAGGGGAGATGGGAACATTCCTTCTTTAAGTAACAGTATGGCCCCTCTGTGTCACCACCTACCTCTCCCTGAGCCTCCAGAGGCAACCTAAATTATTAGAGAATGGAAGCCAGAAGTGAACACTTTGCAGAGTGAAGAACTTGATGAAGCAAAGGAATGGCCTGTCTGAGGGTAGAGACTGTGCCTGGCTTGTTTGTCACGAGCTCCTCAAGACTCGGCATCGGGTCCAGCACACGTGGAAGGTACAAGAACTTTACCACCCCAGTGCTAGTCTCTGTCAATGAAGAATAGCAAGAAAGCTCTGATAATTTTTAGTTTTGAGCAAAGTACACAGAATGCATGTCACGCATGAGCCCAGTAACAATAATAATGGAGGAAGTTACATCTTTACTATAACGAACATTCTCTATTGGCCAAGTCCAATGCTGCACCAAGAGCCAGGATCCCCAGCACCGCATGAGGTGGAACCTGGGTCTCTTCAAGAGCCTCAAAGATTAACACATAGGTACTGAATTATGTGATTTGTTTGAAGATGTGCTCATAACCCATTCCCTCAACAACCCTAAAACTAGGTACTGTTGTAACCCCTATCCCACTGAGAAAGGGCAGCACTTGACTGTTAAACCTAGCAGATGTGAAAGCCCCACCGAGATCCATAGTGAAGTCAAAGCTTGGTCTATTGACTGCTTCTGCTAAGGCTAACTGCTGGTAACTATAGAAGTCTGGTTATTCTCTGGCTATGAGCTGCATAGGTTATGACTGGTGAAAATGAGTAGACAGAGAAAGCTGACATCCAATCCTATACACATGGAGATTGGGCGAACCAAAGGCAGAGACTTCCATGAGATTTGAGGCCAATGGCATAATTCTGGGTAAGCATAAGAAAACCATGGCCATATAAGCATACAAGATTGCTTTGTTGATTTGCTTTCTGCTGGGTGTATTTCCAGTTTACCTGTACTGTTTCATTATGTAAACTTGTAAATGACCTGTCATTCTTTTG
Organism: Peromyscus nudipes; assembly: GCA_902168325.1. Taxonomy (NCBI): domain Eukaryota; kingdom Metazoa; phylum Chordata; class Mammalia; order Rodentia; family Cricetidae; genus Peromyscus; species Peromyscus nudipes. The sequence continues at coordinate 11,208 of CABHPH010113618.1, forward strand.
GCCAGTTCTGCATCTACCTTGGTTCTTGCCAAGCAAAGGCATTTCTAATTTCCAGATCCACGAACACCCAAGACCATGTCAGTCCGTGCATTTACTAGAGAGAGACCTCTGTCCCTGAATATCTCCGTTTTCTTAGCGTCATGGACTTCACTAGTTCCATTAGCCTGCCCCAGCCACAGATTTGTCTAGATGGAACCCTCGCTGGCCTGAAGAAACCTGGCTTGTGTTTGCATTTTATGCCAAGTTACAGCATATCAATGCTTTCCCAGCCATCTCATGTGACAGAGAGGCACAAGATAAGGCTTTTAAGAATGGAACATTTAAAGGGAGGTAGAAAGAAATGGCTCTTTCATTACCCATAAACTATCAATGAGTTATAGTTTGAGGATTGCCCTCAGCCATCTTTGTGATAGTCTCCCTGAGAGCTGTGGAAGCATTTATGTTCTGTGTTGTCACAGCTAGTGCTGTGGCATCTTTTATTGAATGCTTAAAGTGCTTTAGGGCTGGAGCCGGCCTTGGATTTCCTGTGTCCACAACTGCTTTAAAGGCATTCAACCAATCACAATCCGGTTACTACGGTAGGCTGGCAGGTGAATCCAGGCCACAGGAGAGCCCTCCATCCATTGTCTAACCTGGCTGTTTTGTTGCTGCAGCTTGTTGCTTACTGGGAGAAGACTTTCAAGATTGACCTGTTCAAGCCACAGATTGGTGTGGTGAATGTAACAGACGTGAGTATCCCCATCAGGGCCTGAGTATCCCAATCAGGGCTTGGCCAGGCAGTCTCAGCCACCCTGCTGGCTGCCATGCAGCCCTAACTATGAGATCACTCAGGAGTCTACAGCAGTAAGTGGAACTCTTGGGTCTTTCCTAAACTCTAGGAGCTTGATTGTATTCACTTCCCAAGCCAAATAACAAGGCCTTCTTATATAAGCAAGTCATGCCTAGAGCTACCATTGCCTAAGAGAGATAGGAGAGGTTGATGTCTAGAAGCCCATGCTGGCAGCCACCCACGCAGTCAGAAGACCCGGATGACAGAAGGGAAGGCCCATGACAGAAATTTAAGCACAGACAAACTCAGGGTGGGAAGGGCTATTGAGATGAACTGATCAAGTGGGAAGAAATATAGACTCAGTCCAGACATCTGATACATAACAAGACAGAAATAGGGCAGATTCAACAAGGGGAACAGTGAGGAGAAGGAGCCATAATAGAGCGGCCACTGCAGCCCAGTGCAGGCAGGGGCTATTGTGAATGGGCCCCATTAACAACGTCTCTTTGCCACCCTGTGGTAAGTGTTCTATCAGTCTCTACATTTCTTGACTTTTGAAATTTGAATGAAGAGTAATTCATTCATTAATTTTTGTGTGTGCACATACGTATTCTCTTGGGTAGTAGAATAGATATTTTATTTTTGCTGTTATTGAAACAGAATACTTCATAAGACTGTTCTGCATCATTTGGCATTTCCATTTGTCTATCTGCACATATCCCTGATGGGTGTGAGAGACTTGGAGGCCCACTCCACACAGTTACTTGGAAACCCCCAGCCTGTCTCAACCTCCACCCCTCCACTCATTGGGTCATTCTGTCCGTCACTGCAGGCGGACAGCGTCTGGATGGAGATCCCAGATGATGACGACCTGCCCACAGCCGAGGAGCTGGAAGACTGGATCGAGGATGTGCTTTCTGGAAAGATCAACACTGAAGATGATGACGACGAAGAAGAAGACGATGATGGTGATGGCGACAATGATGATGATGATGATGATGATTCTGATGACGAGGATAATGATGACAGCAATGATGAGGACGACGATGATGAATAGCTCCAGACCCGGGTGAATCTGATGAGAACGACATCACAACTACCCCCGACCATACAGACGACCCAAGGGGGCAGCAAGCAGCGGTGCCCACACCCAGTCAGCTCTTTTCCTTTCTCCAGCATCTTTTTCTAGTCGGTTCTTGGCAGGAGTGGTACATTTCAGTGAATGCCTTCCCAAACCCAGCAGTCCCACTCAGCAGGGACAGGAGGGGGGTGATTCCCATGCTGACTTCTTTTAAGCATCCCGAGGAACAAACAGCTCTTGTTCTTTGCTAGACCATCAGGGGTCATGGAATTCTGGGAGTCTGGGGATAGTATCTCCTGACACCTCTACTCAAGTTTACTTACTGTCTTTGATTCTGATAGTGACAGAAATGACAGCTTGCTATTAGTTCACAAGCAGAGAGCAGACTTTTAATCAAGAGCCCAGGAAGGTCACATGATTATTCAATTCAGCCTCCAAACCTAGAATCTCAGTGAACTCAGACCCAAGCCTTTGGATGACTATTAGGAATGCTTGAACTGTATGGGCATCACCATCATTTTTAGAATATTAGGATGCTGGGGGGGGGGGTCAATTAGCTCTCTGAATGTCCCAACAGTTCAAAAGCCTCATATATTCACCAGCAGCGAGAGAAGGGAGAGGCTGAAGGATAAAAGGTTTCTCATTTTTCCGATGGAGACAGTTTAGGTCTCTGAAGGGGTTTGCTGGCCGCCTAGTGTGATCTGGGAACTGAATGCCCCTTCTCTGTCCCTGCTAGTGAGCTGTCCCATTCTGAGTTAAAATTGCTTTATCCAATGGTCGATTAACTCCCCATTCATCAGCACTCCCACAGTTGACCAGGGCAGCGATAATTAGAGTTCATGATGCCCTGAGGCACTGAAAAAAAAATCCCCAAGTGCCTTTTGAATTGTCTGAAAGCAACATTGTGCTTGGTAGTTTTAGTTGCTAAGTAAGTGTTCTAATTTATTTTTGAAATCTGTTAACATGGAGAACACTCTGTGTGGTTTTGTTTTTGAAACTGGGGCAGTCCTTTTATGGAACAGTAATAAACTGACGGACATTAAACTCACGTTTTGAAAAGATCGAGGCTATCTTGATAATCCCGCCCTGGTCTTTCAGAGTTTGTTTGTTTTTGCCTGGCTCTGGTTCTACCCCTCTGCTCCTGTCTGCCCTTCCACGATTAGCATTTCAGTGTCTCTCAGCTCTGGACACGTCTCCAGGCACTATCGTCCATGCCATCAACTGCCACCTGCGTTAATGGCCTCCACTAAGGGTCTCTAACCTCGATCTTTGGGCTTTGACCTTGGTCTCTGATCCACTCACATTCAAACTCAACACAACAAAGCCTGAACCCCATCCCCTTTCCCCTCTAAACTTGTCCTTTTTCATGAAGTCCCAGCTTCAATGAGTGCTTTCGCTGTTGATGTCATTGTCTAGGTGACTGAAAGTGCCTTGTTCACGTTTGCTCCCACCACACGGGGTGCCCACCTGTGGCCACAGCACTTATTCAAATGATAACACATTGCATAGCCACCCTTCCACTAAATACAGTCTTTAGGAGACAAGACACGTCCTTATCTCTGTAGCCCAAGCACTTGCTGCTTTGCCTGTCACAACGCAGACGGTATTTATTGAGTCAACATGTGAATAACTGGTCAGCCAAAGCAGCTGTCATTGCCTACCATGCTGGGTAGTAGAGCTTACAGGGTGTTTTACGTGCCCGGCACTGTGTTAGGTAGCTTCTGAGAGAAACAACTTAAAAGGAGGGATTTCACTTCAGCTCACAACATCAGAGGTTTTAGTTTAAGATCTGCTGTCTCCGTTGCCTGGGGCCGGAGTTGAGGAAGAATATCATGGTGGCAGCATGTAGAGCAGAGGAAACTGCTTGCTTGGCTGCACCAGGAACCCCAGAGAAAGAGGGAGGGGCCAGGACTCCAAACTATCCTTTAGTGCCCTCCCTCCAGCGACCTACTTTCCCACCTCCTAATAGTCCATGGAGCTATGAACTCAACGGACCAAGATGGGTTAGTACCCTCATGACCCAGTTACCTTTCAAAGCTCCACCTCTGCATATAGCTGCATCGAGGATCGAACTTTCAATCTTTGAAGATATTCACATGCATATCGTAACAGAATGCCACAGTCTGGGTGGCTTAAGCAACCAAAGTCTGCCTTCCCACAGTTCAGTCCAATGTCAAGTTGCCAACTGTGCTGGATCCTGCTGAGGGCTCTTTTCCTGGCTTCTTGTCTTGTTTGCACATGGCAGATAGATATAGATAGATGATAGATAGATACATAGAGAGATAGATGATAGATAGATAGATAGATAGATAGATAGATAGATAGATAGATAGAT
>CABHPH010113619.1:0-11845 GCA_902168325.1 Peromyscus nudipes
TTAGCAGACAATTTTTATTGTTCTTTCAGATGTTTTTTTCAAATCTGTGGGGCAGCTCCAAGCTGACATTCCTTCATGATTTAATGAAATCTTTTCATAGAATGTAGGCAAGGTATCTGAACACCCACCACCATCGATTCCGATCAGGTATCAACTGGTCTCCAGAGCTAGCAGTTGAGAGGAGGAAGGTCTAATACAATATTAGTATGGAAAGATTCTCCTGTTCCTGTCAGTTATTTCCTCCAAAGAGTAATGCTGGTTAGAGTAGCATGTGTGGGAGACATCAGTTTATTTAGATCACTACAATCCATAATCGTTGCTCCATAAGCCATCCCCATTCTTACCCTCAAATACTTCTATGAAGCTTTGGATCATTTGCCAAATCTCAGTAGTTTGGGTGGAACTAGAAGAAAGTGTTTGGCCCAAGCCAGGGTCAACGGAGAGCAGAGTCATGCTTGGTATTTGAACTGGCACCCCAGGTCTGAAATATCGAAGTTGGTAATGCAGCTGCAGCTGCTGCCATTGCCTTTGGCTCCTCCTTTGCCACAGGTGACTGCTGAGACGCCTGAGGTCTTTGTCAGCAGTCTCTGTCCCTTACAAGAATGAAATGAACACTGCACATACTTTGTGGGGATGATTGTCCATCCACGGGACAAGCTCATGCCTTTTATTTTATTTATTTGTTTGTTCGTTTGTTTATTTATTTATTGTTTTTTCCAAGACAAGGTTTTTCTGTGTAACAGTCTTGGCTGTCCTGGAACTCTCTGTGTAGACCAGGCTGGCCCTGAACTCACAGAGATCTGCCTGCCTCTGCCTCCCAAGTACTGGAATTAAAAGCGTGAGCCACCAACACTCAACCTCCTTTTAATCTGTTCAGTTTTATAATGTATGACCTTCCAAAGTGTTGGTAGGGTTTTTAAGCCTTCTGGAGGCTCACTGACACAGCACTTTGCTTTCTCTTCATCCTTCCTCTAATAATTCTGGAGCAAAACAAATTTTACTGATTTTGGCCTCCAGTGACCAGGTCACACCTAGTTATCTGTTTTACCCTTTTCTTGTCTCTTTCTGGTTGCCTTGGTACTTTAGGAACCCAATTTACATGCTACTCTGTTATTCACATCATTCAAATGTCTCGTTAACTCATAAAGATCACATCCCACAGTGGGGTATACCAAAGCCCCATACTAATACTGGGATCCTTGCTGATACAACCTCTCTTCACATTTTAGTGAGCACAGTCCTGTCTCACCCAGTGAACTAGTCATCAAACACGACATCTTGTGTGTCTAATTCTCCTGCCACTCCTCTATTGCCTTACAGCCTCTGATAGACATAGGGGTTTGTGCCCTTTTAGCAAGGACTGGATTCCCTTATATTTTCAGCCTTTTTCTCAAGGAGCTATCTGTACTTACAATTCCTTTTCTCTGCTTCCAGAGCATTCAGATTGATCTTATTTGCCTCCACTTCCTAGCGTTCACAAGCTAGGCCAGGAGAGATTTATTTCCTGCTTAAAAGTCTGTCCTAATTTTTTGAATGGCTCCACCAGAGTACTTTTATATTAATTAATTTTATTCATATATTTTACATCTCATCCACAGTATCCCCTCCTCTTCTCCTCCCATTCCTTCCATCCTGACTCCCATCTACCTCCCAATCCACTACTCCTCTGTTTCTGTTCAGAAAAGGGCAGGCCTCCCATAGATGTCAACAAAGCATGGCATATCAAATTGAGGTAGGACTATGCTTCTTCCCTTGTATTAAGGCTGGGCAAAGCAACCCAGTGTGGGGAATAGGTTCCCAAAAGCCTGCCAAAGCATTAGGGACAGGCACTGCCTCAACCACTCTCCACCACTAGGAAGTCCCACAAGTAGATCAAGCTACACAACTATCACACATATGTAGAGGGCCTGTATCAGTCCCATGCAGGCTCCCTAGTTGTCAGTCCAGAGTCTGTGAGCTCCTGTGAGCCCAGTTTAGTTGTTTTTTGGGTTCACTAAAGTCTGTCCTAATTTAAGCATCTTAGAGGCAGAATACTCCCGGAGTACCTTGTTTTTTTTTACACTGGGCCATTAAGAAAGTCCTCATATGCATGCTGAATCACAAGAAAGTATATTACCATATTTCACATGGGGGAGGAAAGTCCTATTAACACTACCCTCACAGATGTTCTACTCTCCGATATTTTAACCTCAGTTTTTTGCATTGCTACCCATCACATGGGCCATGCAATCACCCCTCCCTAAGTCATGTTTGATTTTGCCATGCCTCATTATTAGGTGCCAATTTGTTGTATTAAGGTTCTTAGAGGAGACATGAACAAATAACTATTCACCCCCAGATAAGGCACCAATGACAAATCCAAGTAAGAATTCTTTCAAGCCCAACTTCCTGAACCAATGAGTTTATTTTATATACAGACCATGGCTGAAAAGTCACTTAAAGGAGTATATGTAATTCCCAACCACATGCACCATCTCAAAGCCCAAACCTTCATGAATAATGACTTCATAAAAGCTACATAATAGATTCCTACTTTCAGTTACTTCCCACTACCCATGGACTCTATCACATCCCGTGATCATACTTGCAACTGGAAGATGAGGGAAAAAGTAACGGCTGGAATCTCAGGTGAGTCCTGTGGCAATCCCTCCATCCTTCTATTATTGACTGCTAATAAGCATAAGCATCAATATTCTTGCACTGTTTTGCTTTTTTGTTGCCACTACTATCAGGCCAGGGTAATCTAAATATGGTAAGTATTCTTCAGAAGCGTGGGGTGATTTTCCCGATGAAAGGGTGTATATGAGTGTGTATATTTATCCATGGAAAGACAATAACAAATGTAATATAATTCATTATATCCCAACACCCAGTGTTTTGGTCTTCTAGTCTCATGTATCAATCATTTCTTTATTTTTCATAATATAGAGATGGATGCACAAGCAGAATATTCTTGAAATTGAATCTGGACCTGTATGGTTTAAATATTCTTTGACAAAGATCATAGTGAACTTAAGTACAGTAACCCCAATGTCTGTTGCATTAAAGTAATGTTTCCTAAACTTTCATATGTTCAAAAAATTACTTTAAAAATCTTTATAAAATGGAGATTTGAAAGAATTTAATTAAATTTAAGTGGTAAGGAAAAATTAGAAAAATATACATATTAGGGGATAATGTGCATGCTTTAATACATATATACATTGGATAACATTTAACTTAGTGTAAGCAAATCTGTCTCCTTAAACATTTAGCATTTTTCATGATGAAACATTTAAAAAGTCTTTCTTTTAGCTTATTTAAATATATAGCACCTAATTGTTAACTCTAGGTGTTCTAGTTTGGAATGGCAAGTTAGAAATTGTTATTTCTTGACCTGTAACTAGCAGTCAACCTTTTTTCCACTGTTGTCTTTGCTACACCGTCCTGAGACTTCGATCTACTTCCCAGTCTACACTCAACCTGCATGGTATTTAGTTTATTAGTTTCCTTATATGGTTGACACTACAAGATAAGTCTTTCCTTAATTAGTATGGCTTATTTCACTTAATAAAATGACCTCCACATTCATCCACGGTGCCACAAATTACAAGATTTCATTCTCTTACGACTAAAAAATAAAAATGTAATTCATGTACCTTGTTTTCTTTATCCATAGTTTATGAACACTTTAGTTGTTTCTATTTCTTGGCTTCTGTAAGGATGGAATTATTGTGTATCCCTGAGCAAAATTTTAACTGTCCTGTGCTTCAGTTTCCTTTTCCATTACCTCTAGTAATGGGATGTAAGCAGTACTTACTTCAAGTTTCATTTTGAAGATCATCTACACTTTCATCACAAAAAGAAATCTATAGTTTACAGTTCTGCCTTCTTCAAAGCATTCTGTAAATGTTGAAGCATACTTAGTATTCTTGAATTTATGGTTATTATAACACCCTTTCTGCTTATCACAATAAACATATATGTCATATTGCTCTAACAAAAGTCTTCTCATAACAGATGGTGAGACTTAAGTGACTTAACCTCAGACACAAGTAGTAAGAAGCAGAGTCAAAATTAAACCAGGGCTGGGATGTAGATCACTTGGTAGAGTGCTTGCCTGGCAAGTGTGAAACCAAGCGCTCTATCCTCTGCTCCACTTAAACCAACAAGGTGTATTTCCTTCCTATGGCTTAGATGCAGGAGTATCAAAATTCAAGGTAACCCCGAGCCACATAGTGAGTTCCAGGCATGTCGGGGATATATGAGGTCTTCTCAAATGAATAGGGATAAAAGAAGGAAGGAAGGGTAAGTGAAAAAAAAGTGTACCTTTTTTTACTTTTGTTTTGACCCACTGAGTTTAATTATTATTGTTTTCATGAACATAATTAGAGGGCTACTTACTGAAAGATGTGGAATTTATCAGTGCCTACATCACTGAAAAAAATGATATCCTTTCCCCAAGAACCCACAATCTACCCCTAGTCCTTCAGTAAATGGTAGGGCCTTATGAGCCTTTTTCTCAATGCACAAAGAAATGGTGACAGCTTGAATCTTAAGCAGGTCTTGTCTAGGTAACCATAGCTGCTGTGTGATCATGACTGTAACAGCCATGTCATGTTCAGGAGACAGGGTTTCTCAACACTCCTCTCCATCCTCTGGCTCTTACATTCTTTCTGCCTTCTCTTTCACTACGTTCTCTGAGCCGTTTTTGAAGGTAGAGAGTATAAATGCCCGGTACATGGCTAAGTAAAGCACTCACTTATTCTTAGCACTTTGTCCATTGTGATTCTCCCACTGCAAAGGAAAGTTTCTGTGACGAAGGCTGAAGTCCTCAATAATCCATGAGTGTTAATGTAAGTATTTCCAAATCATTTTGATACCCTATGCAGTTAGCAAAAGAATAGTTGTGTGTTCCATGGGAAGGCCTATTAACTCCTGAGCACATATGGGCTTTTGATCAGGTATACAGTACAAATTATAATACTCATTACCTATTTCACTGGTAGACATCTTGCCAGAAAGTACATTATTTTAGCTTGTGGATCCCACAGATAGATGGAACTGCTGATGAATTTTCTTGCCTAGTAGCTTACATAACAACTTTTGTCATTATGATACCTAGCCAGCTCAGATCCGTCTTGAATCTCAATGTCCAACATACATACCAACTGTGTGGTGCCTTTAGCAGTAGGTTCTTAGGATCTAGTTCTGGTGGACAACCAAGGACATGACTTGTATTATATTGGGGACTCTGGAGCCATAAACAGCAATTTGTACTAGGTTTTTCATTTAATAACTTTTGACTTCTGGAAAGAACATTATCTGCCTACATTCAAACTATATTTTTAATTGTGATTTTTAAAAATAGACTTACAAAACAGTCAGTTTCCATAGGGATTTTTAAAGCATCTTCAGATTTGGTTAAACTTCCCCTAACTCTCTCCTCCTACCTATCTCCCACCCACCATTCCCATTTGAACATTTTCACTTCCAGTATTACCCAGTATTACCCTTTCTGCTTATATATCATATGGGTTCTGCAATCACCTCTCCCCTTTTCTTGCCCCTCCTCCCCCCGCAATGGTCCCTTTCTCTCTTGGCTTTTACAGGTACTACAAGCAAAGCAAACAAGTCTAAGAATTAGAAGTTAGAACCTGCATATACAATAGATCATAAGGGCTTATTTGAGAGAGAAAAATTGAAGTGAGAGACAGGAGTGATGAGAGATGATAATGGCAGATGAAAATGCCCCAAATACTGGATGTGTATGTGTGAACTTATTACAGAATGCGAAAATAATAAAATAAGATAAAATCTAACAAATACAGTCATCAGGACACATTAGGAAAATTCTCATGAGACCTTTAGTTCTTATAACTAGTAGAATAGATATATATTAGTCTGTATTTGTCTGAATTTTTATCTATATACATTTAAATATAAGCAAATGACTCAAAAATTACATAACCTTAAAAAATTAAATCCTAAAGCAATATAATTTCTAAGCTCATGATATCTACATCAAGCTATAACTACCACTACCTGCCATGTTCTTACTACATTATATTCTCTTCTGTGGAAAGAACATGATCCATTTTCCAAAACAGAAATAATGATACTGTTTGGGGAAATTTTTATTTACACAGTGGGTTTATTATGTTCAATATATGATAGGTTTCTGAGATCTTCAGAAGACATAATAAACAACTTGTTAAGCATTAGTACTGCAAGGATATTGAGCAGCATTGTTTGGGATATATCATTAATCTTAAATTGTAGTAATAGTAATAAATTATATATACTCTAGAAAATTAATACAGACTCATTAAAATGTTATACTGGGCCCGACTAAAATTTCTAGGCATATAGACTTCTGCATGTAAGTGAATTTTGATAGACAATAATCTATAATTCATAAAAATATGTCCATGATGGAATTACTAATATTTCTAAGCATCCACCTTCTTAGAAAATAAGTGCTACTTCCTCTGTCATTAACTTTAGGTTCAAGAGTGGAATAACTTAATTTACATACCCATTATCTAGTGGTCAGGAAGAAAGGAAAGGAATCTACAACTTTGAATTGCGGGATGGTAATTCCAGGTAGTACATTACACAATTATTCCTTGGATGATGAGAAGCCAAAAATACATCAATTTTCTTGTATATCCATTCAGGTCGTTCTGAGTCATTTCTTTCAGTGGTCTTTAAATGTAAAGGTTGGTTACTTTATGTATTCCAAGATAAGATTATAAAATAGAACATATAGCACTTTGTATATAATGCTTCCTGTAGTGGTTTCCTGGAATGACTTTTTAATCAAAGAAAAAGTTTGAATTAGAATGTGTATTTATAATATTTTGTATGTACATGCACTCTTAGAAAACAAGACAAAAGATGATATTTAATGTTTGTACCTATACTAAACATTTCATGTTACCTTTTGTTCTTATATTAATTGAACTTTAATAACAATCTACCATTTCCGAAGCTTTTATCTTAAATAGCTGTTATTGTTCACATTTCTGAGAATATTTTAAAGTCTGTAATTGGCAACTTTTATGTTTTTCATATTTACCATTGTCTATATGAAGTGAAGAAAGTACTCTTATGCTACTTTCTTGCATATATGTTTCTATGGTACCTCTTCACAAAACAATAAAAATACTTACAAAGTTGAATTGAAGTAATTTATCTACAGCTATCTAAGAGTCCATGAAACAAAAGTGGGAATGGTAGCATGTAGAATATTAGTTCTGTATTTAATAGTGATTTAAGTACTTGTATGAAGGGCCTAAAGCTATCAATTATCAGTTGCAATATACACTTCACTATTAGATTCAAAAAGTAAAGAATTTTTGCAACTATTTATTATTTGTTGATAATGTGGTTAGACTGTAAATAATAGATGTACTGTGACCAAGACGGTCAACCAAGTTAAATAGTACTTTAAATAATGAACAGTGAGAATGGTGAAGTGCTCACATTTGCTAATTCACTTATTAAAATAATACCATACAATGTCCTGGGGATTGCACTAAACACTACAATTATGCTAAATAGATTGAAATTCCATTGCCCACGCACTACCTGTCAATCGCTGATGGATTTGATTAGCACAGATGAACTGCCAAACTGGCAAAGAGGACTACTGAGAGGAAAAGAGACATTCAGGGGCTTGGAATTGGCTTCACTGTACTCCCCTTTGCTCTCTCTATGCCAAGAGCCACTGAAAACCAACCTGGTATTTGCATCCAGAATTATTTACAAACCTCAAAATCAACTTGAATGCATCTGTAATTTGCTTACACCTCTTCTATTTGTCTGTATTCCTTTGTTAATGAAAAGTATTAATAAAATGGGTATATAAAACATATCAAAGCACAGTTTCTCAGGGCAATTTAGCCCTTATTTCTAAGTGCAATAGAAATGAAACATTCTGTATTCACTAATAGGTGTACAATTAGATTCATAGAAATAACTTTAGGAAGCTAGAGCCCTATAGTGTCTCAGATATAAAACCATTTTTTTTAGAATTTCTTTTTCATTATCCTGCACCACAAGCATATCCTCACCAAAGGATCTTAAAGAAGAAAAGGGAAGGTAATGATGGTAAATATAGGACAGCTTTTTCAGTTTGATAAGAAAAACAGCATTTTAAAAAAGTGGATGATTACTCTATTTCTTTAAATACTAAATTATATATTACTGAAGAGTATCCTGGGGACTGTGTGACATTTAATTTAGTTTTATTTATTCTTAGCTCATACAATATAAAAGTTGACTTTTCCCACAAAACATAGAGAGTAGATTCATTGAATTTTTTTTAAGATAGTACATATAAAAGCAAGGATACCACTTCAGATCCCAAATAGGGATAAATGAAAACCTAAATGAGACCAACAAATAAATGACATACATAATACATTTGTTAAGATATATGATAATGCTAAACAGAACATATTTATAGGTAAAGGATGCTTTTTAAAATGAAGCTTTTAGGTACTACTCGACCAAAAAATTAAGAGCTATTTTTCTGTCCTAAAATCATGGAGCTTTATAGATCAGACTCTCATCACAGATGCATACAAATTTTTTAAAGGGCGTTTGGTAAAGCAAAAGCACATTGGAAGGAAACTGTGCACCTGGTTTTCCTTATTATATGGATTTTTGTGCGATGCCTAACAAAAAAGCACACAAATATCTAGACTTTTAAAAATGTAACTTTGAAAAATGTAATTGTAAGGTATTTGTGAATCATTACAAACACTGAAATGTGAGCAATTAGGCCAAAAAGAAGAGCAATCTTTGTGTATCGTCTATAGACATCTGCCAAAATTTGAAAAGGCAACCACTTTCATGAGAACTGTGAAGTGGCGTAGTCATCCTGATTATATTTCAGGTGTGAAACTCTTTGTGATAAGTATCAATCATGCAAGAAGGATCATTTCACCAGAGCCATTTATTTATACATCTAACGTATATCAAATGAGAATCTTTGACCCATCAAGCCATGTAAGAACACAGGGTACAATGGATTTCTCACCTTCCAATACTCAGTGTGAGAGGAATGACATGTTAACTAATAATAACACTTTTTTTCTGTTTTATTGGTTCTTTGAGAATTGCATACAATAAATTTTGATCATATTCATGTTCCTTCTTGCAACTCTTCCTAGATCTAACCTCCTTCCCTTCCCACTTTTTTATGTGTCTTTTTTGTGTCTTTTTCCCCACCAAGGCAAATTTGTGTTGCTCAAATATTCTTAGATATATGGCCTTCCATTGGGGTGTAGTTGACTAATTAGATGCTACTCTCTTAGAGAAAACTGACCCTACTTCTCTTAACAACTAACAATTGCCAGTGGCTCCTCCACTAGGGTTGATGCAACTTGGTGTCCAACTCCCCTCTCCATTCAGAGATTTGGTCAGTCTGGCTTGTACAAGTCTTCTGTATGCTGTCATAAACTATGTAAAATCACATCTGCAGTCACCATGCTGTGTCCAGAAGAACCTGTTTTCTTTTTTCTTTTCTTTTTTTTTTTTTTTTGAGGCAGTGTTTCTCTATGTAGCTTTGCACCTTTCCTGGAACTCGCTTTGTAGACCAGGCTGGCCTCGAACTCACAGAGATCAACTTGCCTCTGCCTCCCAAGTGCTGGGATTCGCCGCCGCCACCTCCGCCGCTGCTGCTGCCGCCGCCGCCACCCCCGCCACCACCACCACCACCCAGCGATCCTGTTTTCTTATAGCAATCCACCATCTTTGGATCTAACACTTTTTTCCCTTTTCTACAATGATCATTGAGCCTTTGGAGGATTGGGTACAATATATATTTCCCTTTGAGACTAAATTTCTACATTTACTTATTCTCTGCACCTTGGTAAGTTGTGACTCTTTGCATTGGTCAACATCTTATGCAACAGTGTTGCTGATGAGAATTGAGATGTGCATTAATCTATGGTCATAATTATCTCATTAGGAATTTTTTTAATATCCTTTCCATTTAGCAGCATATAATAGTAGTTTCCCTCCTAGGTCTTACAATCTTTGTAATCATAGGTATTTTGGCCCCAATAATTTGCCAGCTATGGGTTTCATCTCATGAAGTAGGATTTAAATACAATTTTAAAATGAGGTTTATTGCTACTATCATGCTTTTTGTGCCACTATTGCATAGTGGGCATGTCTTATCAGGTCTGTAATTACTTCTCTCCTTTGGTAGCTTGAATAGAACTATGAAAGCTAGCCAGGGGGAATGAAGGCTCAAAATGGGTACTAGCTTAATATCTATGTTCTATGACTAAAGCATATGTTGTCTTCAGAAACATGTTCTTATTGTCAAGTTATGGAAAGTAACCAGGAACACTGACAATAACCTGTAATGCTTGAGGGTCTGTAGAAACTTGTCTGCCAACAACTCCAAAAGAAGTAAGTCATTCCTGGCACTGGTCTTCTTATTTGCCAGCTATCGGTGTCTAGTAGGAGCATCATTGACTCCTTTAGTATAACTCCATTTTAACTCTTTTCATGTAAGTATTTTTATTATTTCAGGTAGCATCTACATCCTCATCACTTCCTGTTAATCCTTTAGAAATGATAGATTAATAAATAACATCAGAAACATCTTGTATATATTTGTAGCTATATGTATGGTACTAGTCTAATAATTTTTAAAGGACTACATAATCTACCTGATTCCAGAGCTAGTCTCCAATCAGTATCATAAATTTTAGTTGAGGAAATACATAAAGTGTCATTTCCTTTTTGAAAAGTAATAGGACTCTGGAGTCATGGTCATATTTTTATTTCTTTCTTCCTTTTGGTTCTTCAGATTTGGGTATAAATTAAGGAATATAAATATACAAATGTAAAGAAGAATCAAAATAAATCATGGACAATGTAAAAGAAATAGATGCCAAAAACCAGTAGGAATTTTTTTTTATATCCAATCATTAGCAGCATCCTGTCAGTTACAAACAGAAGGGGCTACCTATAGAAGAGCTGAATCAGACATCAGGAAGAGGATTGAAACCATCAAGCGCATATTAAATAATGCGTGGTGGCAACCCCAGGGGACTGGCATCTGGAAACAGTGAGAATGAGTTTTTAAATCACTTTTATTGGAACTCTTCAGCTGCAGGTAATGGCTTAAGGGCTGCAGAATATGCAGATTTGAAAGAAATGCAATCTTCCTGTTTCACAGCTTTCTCTCCCCTGACTCCCTGCAAGAAATCCTTGAGAATGTTTCTGCCACCTGCATGCCCAGCACATTTTCTTATTTTTCACACGTTTTCTCCATTCCTTCCCAGTATCACTACATCGTGGCAATGAAAACTTCTACTTATGGTTTTCTTACGCTGTTTTTTCTTAACTTCACACAAAATTTTGCAGTTTAAAAAAATAACACTCAAACAATGTAGAGTCCATAGAAATTTCCTGTTGTTTAATTTTATTTGAACAAATCACCTTATCTATAAATAGCTTTAAGCCTATAATAATCAGTGCTGTTGTTGTTTATCAACCATCACTATCTTGCTCTCATAATTATCTTCGGTCATAAAAATTTAGCTTAGGTTCAAGCCTAGGATACAAAGTAATCACAGATATATAGTATTTTTACATACTATAAGAGCTACCTTTTATGGAAATTATCTTTAATTGAAAAGTAACAATTTTACTATTTACACAATAATGAAAAAAAATCTATGTAATTAAAACACAGAAACAAAGACAAACAAAATAATGAAAAATTGCCAATCTAAATATAAAGACCTATGCCTTTCTTGATTATTATTATGAAAATATTAAACTGATCTTGTTCTCTGTCATTAATTTTCCAATATTTTACATTTTCTGTTTTTTT
>CABHPH010113621.1:0-28650 GCA_902168325.1 Peromyscus nudipes
TTTTTTCTTTCATAATCATGATATGTTTAATAAGAAATACAATAAATTATTTAACAGGATACTAATGGAACTTAACTTATTTCATTTACTGGAAATCAAGTGTGTGAAAATCTTGTTGTACTTGTCACAGTATCCTATATAACGAATAAAGGGGCTGTATATCTGTTGTACAGACAGTCAACTTTATATTTTTCCTTGTCCTAGGCCATAATTATAAAATCATACTAGGAATCTTTAGTCAAATACAACATGCATAGAATCAACTGAATATCTTCTTAGAAATGACTTCACATAGGCCTTGCTTCAGATCAACTGAATCAGGAATAGGGACATGGAGTGGTTCCTAGCATTTTGCATTTAAAAACAAATACTCTCCAGAAGACCTATAAAGCATGACTGATTAGATTTATTCCAAGAATAATTACCAGCAACAGGAAAAAATGCTTAACTTTCTTATTTGAAAATTCCTTTGTTCATGTGGTAACATTTGGGTAGAATTTGGGAATTGAAAGCTCATTTTTTTTTCTGGCAGAAAAATAACAAGTGGTGGAGACAAATGCATACACATACACAATGATTGCCTTCAGCCAAATACAAATCAAGAATAAGAAAGGAAAAAAATCAAGACTGATTACACCCATTTAACACTTGACATTTTAATCAGAGTTGTTGGAAGTAAAGCATTCTTGAGGACTTAAACTTACTGTAAAATCCTACATACCTTTGATTTTGAAACACAGTTAGTTGGTTTTCTGTAAAGAGCTAGATATATGTGTGCCTTACATATGCTTTTAAAAATAAGTATGCTTACTTATATAAATGTTCTGATATTTATAAAAGCCAAGTTTGTAGGCCCTTATTGGAACCTCAGTATGTTAATAAGTCTGTGTTATTATTTTCATGTGTCTTACTATAGATATAATTTTACTGATGAATATCTATAAATACTGTCGATCGCATAAGTTATTACAACACTTTTAGTTTGATAGCATAAAGAAATACAGTATTTTTGTGATAGAAAGGTTTTATTTTATACAGTATTTATCTGTTCTACACTATAATGCAAATTTAAGCTCAGTAAATGCTTTATCTTACATAATTTGATGATTAAGTAGAATGTTAGAGAATTATAAGAAATTAGGCCTATGAAATAATTATGTCATATGGCTGAAACAAAATTGTTCATTTATCAAATAACATTATAGATTCTACTACTGAAATCAATGAATCATAGCTATTTTCATTCTCTTGATTCTCTTAGAATATATTCCCATCAAACCAAGGCTTCATATGAAAGGAATATAATTTCTAAATGGTGGATTTAGGAAGTCAAACTTCCAATTGATTCACAAATGATTTCTTACAATGTTTTCAGCAAATTATTGACCGAATTACAATCTAAATTAGCTATATTACGAGCCTACATGGTACATGTGTTATCATAATATTTAGAGTAGCATAAAGTCACAGGATAAATATAGCTAAGAGTATAGATAAGAGTAAATCAAGAGCAGTTTAATCACCAGATGTTTGACTTAAGTTTCAGACACAAATGTATTTTCCATTTAAGACCTTTACATGTTTTATAAGATATATTGTAGCATGAATCCTAAAGGGTCTTATTAATAAAAACAAACCTGGAGCCAGGTATTGGGGTAAATGCTGAATGATCAGAGAAGCAGAACAAACCACAGCCACCTCACCTTGCCAGTTCCTCAGCTGATCCTATTTCCTAAGACTGGAAGACTCTGAGTACTCATCCAGAATGTGTCTCAGCTGAACTGCTGCTCAAAAGCCTAAAAGCTTAACCAGCATCTAGTTCCTCATCCTCACGTCTTAAATACCTTTTTGCTTTCTGCCATCAGTTCCTGGGATTAAAGGCGTGAGTCGCCATGCCTAGCTGTTTCCAGTGTGGCCTTGAACTCACAGAGATCCAGGCGGATCTCGGCCTCTGGAATGGTAGGATTAAAGGCATGTGTGCCACCATTTTCTGGCCTCTATATCTAGTGGCTGTTCTGTTCTCTGACCCCAGATAAGTTTATTAGGGTGCACAATATTTTGGGGAACACAATACCACCACAATATATATTACTCATCAAAAAGTAAACATATATTTTAGATAAAGAAATAAATATTTCTACTGAATTTTGCCATCCTTACTTTTAGTGGGGAAGTAATCCTAATCCAATCATTCTGATGTTCTGACTAATGGGATGTAAATGCACATTCTTTCTGACATATCCACAAGTGAAGGCACCAAGAATAAGAATACTACACGAAATAAGCTTAAATGTGTGTCTTCGGTGAGATATAAAAAACTGAATCAGAAATGCAGAGTTCCTGTCTTTTAATCATTACAATGGAATTGAGTCAGTGCATTGGGGATTTGGCGATTATTTGAAGGTTATTCTCTGAGATACTTTTCTGTTAGTGTGATGAAACACTATGACCAAGGCAACTTGTAAAAAAACGTTTAATTACATTTTCACAGAGTTTTGTAAGAGTCCATAACTATCATCATAGAAAGAAAAGCAGCAAGCCTGCAGGCATGATGCTGGAGCAGTAGCTAAGGCTTTATATCTTGATCTACAAGCACAAGGCAGAGAGGGCTAATAGGTAATGGCATGAGCTTCTGAACTCTCAAAGCTCACCTGCAGTGACATACCTTCTCTAACAAGTCAGCAACTCTTAATTCTTCCCAAGTCCATCGATTGGAGACAAAGAATTCAAATATACAAGGCTACGGTGGCCACTCTTACTCAAACTACCACATTTATATACAATAAAAAATGGAATATTCTATATCAATTGCAATATATTCCATAATAAAACATAATTAGAAAAAATATATGTAATGCGAGGGAATTATTCACAAGGTATGATATAAGAAGACAAAATAATATGGAAGTGTGAAAGACAAAAATATTTAGGAGAAAGAGAAGACAACACAATAGAGAAAGCAAGAGCAAGAGAGTGTTCTGAGACCTAGAATTTTAGTTTTCATTACCTCATCTGTAGTTTCTCATTCTAATCTCCACCTGTGAGTATGTAAGCTGCAGGAACAGCAGAAACCGGGAAAGTAAAAAGGAACATAGCGGGTGCAAGAATGCTAGAGATTCAAATAGCAGGATATGAGTGATATAAAGGGAGAAATGGAAAAAAAGTGGTCTTCAAGTGAAGGAAGTTAATACAAAGCAGAAGGAGGGAAGATGATGGAAATAGCATTATGAGTTTCAAAAAGCTGCAAGGAATCATTATTATTTATTTACTTAAATTACATACTGTTTGTGTGTGCATGTGCACATGCGTATGCATTTACATATACACATATAGCTTAAATGAAGTTATGATATGTGGGCAGACAATGCCTTCCCCCAAGAGCCAAAGACTATCTAATAATAACCTCAGTATAAATCATGAGAAACTCCCTTTTTAGTTATTGGTCAGGAGAGTTCAAGAACACTACTAAAACTATGTAGGCCATTACTGATACCTTTGTTTGCCTCCTTGAGGATGAAGGTTAAGTGGCTATTGCTAAAGACAACATGCACTTCAGAAACAGGGCACAGGGGATCCCAGATGAATCTTACCTGAAAGCCTCTTCCCTCAGGGCTAGTTTTCATAGGACCCAAGGGTTCTGAGCACCTGCCAAGGGAGGAAAGCAACCAGTAGCCCTATCTAGATATAGCATGTATGAACTAGAACAATGACTAGCATGTTGTGTTAATCCTAGGGGTGAAATAGTGGCACTAATATCTTCATAATAGACAACAGCTCTTCAATTGGACTGAAGGCCTGCTCAATAAGGGAGAATTTAGGGCTGGTACTAAAAACATAGCCAGCCATCTAAGATTAGTGAGGTCGTAAATCTTGGAGGAGAATGTGCTACTACCATGCTATTAAACCAAAATAATTACTAGCTACTTTCTACGTAATTATCCTTATACTCATAGATAAGTGCAGTTCTCTCTTCTCTTCAAAGAAATTTCTCTGCAACACATGGAAATGATTACTGAAAAACACAACTAATCAAAATGCAGATCATAGGTTGTCTGGCCCCAGTGGAAATATCTATAACATAACTTCTGCAGCTAAGTCTCTAGGAATATCATGGAAGTTGGGGAAGAAAAATGATAAGAGCCAGAAGAACATGGAGTTTGCTGTGAGACTGTGTCTACTAGAAATGGCAAGGAAGCAACCACAATACTGACTGTCTAAATAAGAACTGAAATCGTGAAGTAATAATAGACATGCTAACATGAAAGGGGAAAAGCTCATGAGATTACAACCCTAGATGAAGAACTACTGTAGTGTGACTCTTAAAAGTTCTTAGTAATAAAATCAAACCTGGAGCCAGGTTTTGGGGTGAACACTGGAAGATCAGAGAGACATAACAAGCCACAGCTAACCTCACCTGGCCAACTTCTCAGTTGATCTTGTTTCCTCAGAATGGATGCCTCTGTGTCCTCATCCGAATGGCTCTCATCTGAACTGTGCTGCTCAAAACCTAAAAGCTTAACCAGCCAAATGCTTCTAGTTCCTGGTCTTCATGCCTTCTATATCTTTCCTGTCTGCCATCACTCCCTGGGATTAAAGTCTCACTTCTTGGGATTAAAGGTGTGTGTCACCACGCCTGGCTGTTTCCATTGTGGCCTTGAACTCACAGAGATCCAGAGGGATGTCTCCTCTGGAATGCTAGGATTAAAGGTGTGAGTGCCACCATTTTCTAGCCTTTGTATCTAGTGGCTGTTCTGTCTCTAACCCCAGATAAGTTTATTAGGGTGCACAATATTTTGGGGAACACAATACCACCACAAACTACAGGGAACTAAGTGACACTAAGAATAGAAGAAACAATCTACCAAATGCCAAATAGTCAGCCATGAAATCATATATATACCACTAACATTAAATAGACAGAGCAAGTTGTACACATACACACAGATAGATATATGATAGATAGATAAGATAGATAGATAGATAGATAGATAGATAGATAGATAGATAGATAGATAGTTTGTACTATTGGAGTATAAATTTTACTATAATTCCCTGGGAAACCATATGACATGCCAGCCAGAGAATTAGGTAGGCAATATACACTCTCCTCTTACGCCAAATGCAATGACCCAGCCTCATCCCCAGCTCTTTAGCAGAACAACTGCTGTGCCCACTTCTCCCTTTCTGTCCGCATTCCCAAGTGACTACTCAGATCCTGATGGCACATCCTGCTTATCCCTTCCTTTGGAGGCCCCAACTCACTTCTAGCCCATCCCCATTCTGAAGTGTCAGCTCCAAATACTTAGGAACACATTGTATTCAGAACTCCCACTACCTACACCTGGCAGGCTCTCAAAAGCTTTCCATCCTAAGCAACCCACAGCCACCACACTCTCCTAAGAACCAGAAAGAGCAACAAACATAAACTAATGGTATACCCAACCAACAAAAAACAAACATAAAACCAGATATCAGAACCTAGAATTAGGTCCTCAAACCAAATGCTTAGATGCCAGTGTAAAAACACAATCAGTAACAGATAAGACAATAGGTCTTCAATAGAGCCCTGCAACCCACAAAAGTAGACCCTGAGAATAGCAATATAGCTGAAACATAAGATAAGAACTTCAAAAATAACTATTATGAATATATACAACAAAGTTAAAGAGCATATGGATAAATCCATTAATGACATCCATGAAAACACAAACAACAGAGTAATTTAAGAAAACGGTTTAAGATGTGAAAGTGGAAATAGAAACAATAAAGGAAATTGAAGGAAAATAGAAAATGACATATTTAGGAACTAAACAGAAACCTCAGGGGCAAGCCTTAGCCTCACCAAATGAGTAAAGAGATGGAAGAAAAAAATTTCAGGTAATGAAGACAAGACAGAAGAAAAGTATACCTCAGTCAAAGAAAATGTTACATATAAAAAAAATCTAGATACAAACATCCAGGAAATCTGAAACACTATAAAAAAGATGACCAACTCTAAGAATAATAGGAATAAAGGAATATTAAGAAACCTAAGTCAAAGGCACAGAAAATATTTTCAAAAATTATAGAAGAAAATTTCACTAACCTAAAGAAAGAGGTTCCTATCCAGGTATGAGAAACAAACAGACCATCACATATACTGGACCAGCAAAGAAATTCCCATGGCACATAATAATCAAAGCACTAAATATAGAGATCAAAGAGAGAATATTAAAAGCTGCAAGGGCAAAAGATCTATTAACATATAAAATGAGACCTATTAGATAACACTAAATACTCATTAAAGGAAAAATCTACCAATAGATTATTGCAATTCTTAATTATTGTAATTCTTAATATCTATGTACCATACACAAGTGCACCCAAGTCCATAAAAGAAATAATACTATATTTTAGATAACATATTGATTCACAAACAATGATAATGGGTACTTCAGTACCCCACTATTGCCAATAGATAGTTCATCCAAACGAAACTAAACAAAGAAATGATGGATCTAATTGATATCATAAACCAAATGAACATAGCAAGTACTTATAGAACATTGCACCAAAGCACAAAAGAATATCTTCTTCTCAGTACCTCATGGAACTTTCTCCAAAGTTGATCACATACTTTGGACCCAGAGTTAAGTCTCAACCGATACTAGAAATTTGAAATAACTGCATCCTATCTGACCACCATGGATTAATGCTGAATATCAACAACAGAAATAATGGAAATCATACCAACTCATAGAAACTGAACAACTCACTACTGAGTGAAAGAATCATAAGGGCATACTTAAAAACCTCTACTCTAGGGCAAGGACTCCCCTGGGGATTCAGCTCAACCTGGTAGATTCAGTCCAGGCAGGTCCAGTCCCCTCCTCCCAGGCTGAGCAGTGGGCTGGGGGGAGTGAGGGGGAGGAGGGAGGACAGGGGAATCCATGGCTGATATGTAATATTAAATCAAATTATAAAAAAATAAAAAATAAAAAAAACCTCTACTCTTAACAAATGGCAAAATCTAAAAGAATTGAATAATTTTCTTAATATATACCAACTACCAAAGATCAATCAAATCAAATAAGCAATTAAAAAAACATATCTCCCAGTGAAACAGAAGCAGTAATTAAGTCTCTAAGCCCCTCCTCCAAGAAATATCAGAGCAGCTGGTTTTAGCATAGAATTCTACCAGACCATCAGAGAATATTAATGCCAGTTCTCTTCAAAATATTCCATGTAAAGGAAACAGAAGGAACGTTGACCAATTCTTTTTTACAAGGTCATAGCTACCCTGATTCCTAAACCACATAAAGATTCAACAAAGAAAGACAATTAAACATTTCTCTTACGAACGTAAATGCAAAAATTCTCAATAAAATACTTGTAAACTGAATCTAAGAACACATCAAAAACAACATCTACTACAATCAAGTAGGCTTCATACTAGAGACACAGGGATGGTTCAACATACATAAATCAATAAATGTAACCCACCACATAAATAGACTAATTGATTTGTATCTTAAACCTGCTATCTTTTAAAGAAAAAAAATGTTGGGTGTTGAGAAAATATTAGTACAACAAGAGTTTTTAGTAATCTAGTGGCTCACTGTAAAAAAAAAAACTTGTAATGTTCACATATTTTCTCAAAGAGAATATTTTATGTTCAAGTAGTAAATGTAAACAAAAATGATGAGGTTTTGATGACTATTACCTTACAAATCTACAATATGTTACTGTCATGATTTGAATGAGAAATTTGTCTCCAAAAGCTCATATGTTCAAGGCTTGTTCCTCAATCCTATATTGCTTACAGGAGAAAAATTTCAATGCTAATGAGGTCACAGAAATTTGTATATCATCAATAGATTATTCTTTTGATGGGTTTATAATTTGATGATGTTAATGATGTAATCTTTAGGAAGTGGTGCCTTATTAGAGGATGTAGGTACCTAGGAGCATGCTCTATTTGGGTACATGTTGTCTTAGGCTCTGTTTTAACCTGCTGTTTTATTCTTGGCCTCAGTGAAGTGGTACCTTACATGAAGGTCTGCCTTACTGCTGGCCCAAAAATAATGGAGTCATATGACCATGGACTGAAACTTCCCAAATTATGAACCAACCAACAACCAAACACACAAGCAAAAAATAAACAAAAAATAACCTTTCTTTCTCTGTTCTTCTTGGATATTTTATCACAGTTATGGAAATCAAACTTCACTAATTAATGTCATTATTTCCAAGGCAAAGAAAATACTGAGTATGTTTCCTTAAATTATATGCTCATGCAAAATTTGTATCAAAACATAGGACTTGACTTTAGTTCATCACTTTTTCATCAGTAAGACAGAGTCATAGCTCATCCTTAACTTTATCATATACTCTGTGAGTATTTGTAACTAAATTAAATAAAAGTAATGTTATATACTCATTAAAAATAATGAAGCACATAGATTTCTGCTGATATCAAAATATCATTTTCTGAATAGTTGTAGTCACATGTCCAGCAGAAGAATTTGCATGATTTTTATATTACCCTGTGCTATTTCTAGTTGAAGAGAGTTAATGTGAATCTTACATACTAAGAATACAGATAAAGCTATTATAAATCTAGAATCTTCCCATATGCCACAAAATATATATATAGGAAAAGATTAAGTGATACTGTTGCATATTAATATATGTTAAAAAGAATATTAGCAATCTTTTGTATTCACTATCTAACATAATTATGATAAATATTTTTTTATGTTTTTCAACTTAAAATTCCTTTATTGAAGATTTTTACCTAAGTGCTATTTTTATCTTCTTCTTAATTTATTTTCTGAGAATTTTGTACAATATATATTGCTATTATTCTATCCCCTTGCCATCTTTTCTCATCCAGTTCTCTCCAATCTCCCTATCCACCCCACAAAAAAGTATGGAGTCCAATTTGTGTTGGCTGACAGACTACTCCTGAACATAGGGCCTGTCTTAGAAAGCAATTAGTACACCTAGTGTCCTACTAAGGACTCCATTTTGAGAAAGAGCATAACCTAAAGCAACTTGAGGAAAGGATTTATTTCAACTTACATGCTCTTATCACAATCCATCATAAAGGAAATTCAGGGCAGGAACTCAAGGTAGGACCTCAGGGGCAGTAACTAAAGCAGAGACCATGTAGGAATGCTGCTTACTGGCTTGTTTTCCTGAGCTTGCTCTATTTGCATTCCTATACACCACAAAACAACTTTCCTAGGGTTGGAACTTTGCCAGTAGGCTGTTCCCTCCAAAATCAAACATAAAAAAAATGTTCCACAAACTTGCCTACAGACCAGTACTTAGAAGAAATTTTCTCAATTAAGATTCATTCTTTCCAGATACATCTAAGCTTGTGTCAAATTGACAAAAATCAACCAGGATAATTGACCTCTTGTCAACTTGACACACAGAAACATCACTTTAAAGCATAAACATTCATTCTTTGTTCATATCCAACATCTCATATTAATAACACTCAAATGGCACTGGCAGTCTTTGCTTCCCCCTGAAACTTTACAAGCAAGGTTTTAGTCAACCCCACAGCTCTTGGTATTATTTTCTAAGTTGCTACAAAAACTTATTAAGCTATGAACTCTCAACTACTTTTCCAGATCAAAGGTCCAAAATATTTTACAATCCTTTCAGAAAAACACATGGTCAAGTCTGTTAAAGCAACTACCCATGAACCTGGTAACTAATTTCGGTCTTAGTAAGGTTTCTAGTCCTCTGATAAAGACCATGACCAAAAAGAAATTTGGAAGGAGTTTATTTACGCTTACATAGACTGATTAAATTGCATCATAAACAGAAGTCAGTGAAGGGGACCCACAGACAGTGGGGTTCCCTCCCGGACCTCAGACTGAACACAATGCACAATCAAACACCTGGTTTCATAGGGAGATCTTTTATTAAGCTGGGGAAAAAAATTAAAATGCTTGCTCTCTGACTCAAGCAGAATATAGTAGCAAATGACCTTGTAGGTATAATTTTTCAGAGGAGAACAAGGGGAGGTTGATAGGAATTCCAACCATGCCCCCATGGTCACGCATGCCCTGCAGGACACTTAGGCAATTCTGCCTATTCATTTCTGGGTCACATGTCCTGTGTGACCCATGACCCTGTGGCTATGTGGTTGTGTAATCACATGGACATGACCACGTGATCTATGCACATGTGTGGAATAGCCACATCTGACTTGATGAAGCAGTAAGTGCTGTCAGACTCTTGGGGAGTCCTTGCCTTCACATGCCTTAGGCCCCTGCCTTATGTCTGATGTGTCATCTGACAGTTTGTGCCTGGTACAGATCCATCCGTGGCCTTGGGGACACCTGGGGCTTTGGCTTGGGAGCATGTTTTTTTTTATTTTTTTATTTTTTGCCTCTCTGCTGCAGACATGAGAAATAAGACTTCCAATCCCATCAGTCCCACCTCTCCCCTAGGATACCTTCTTGAAGTTTAAAAACCTCTCAGCTTAATGCCTTTCTTAAATATCCTTAAGCTTGTCCATCTCTGTACTAAGAGATGGCCCAAATATGCCTTAGAAAATAACAAAAATGGCCACTGAGCAGTTCCTTAGATCCTGATATTTTATGGGAATTATCTAATTTCTCCCAGCAAACAAGCAAATGGAAAGAGTTGCCCTATATCATAGCCTTTTTCTAAGTTCTAAACAGTCTCCTGGATTCCTTCTCTCCTGCCCATATGTTCTTAGCTATGCCTGAACCAGATCATTCCTTGACTCCAGAATCACTGGCACTAGATCCTACAAACAAACCTCTTCCTATCTTACTTTCTGCTCCCACCCCTGCTCCCAGGGTGCCTGTTCCTTTGGCTCCTCTTCTGGCTTCCTTACCCTCTTCAACAGCAGCTGTTTCCAAAGGCCCAGCTCTGGCTCCACACTTTACTCCTCCTACTACCCGCTTTCGGATTGCTAAAAGGTCTGACCCCAGTCATTCAAACCCGCCAACCATTCTCCCATTTGTGAGAGGTGGCCAGGGTAGATGGACTGATTAAGGTCCATGTCCCATTCTCTCTCACAGAACTCTCTGAGATAGAAAAGAAACTTGGTTCTTATACCTCTAATTCTGCTTCCTTTATTAAACAGTTTCAATATATTACTCAATCTTATAGTTTCACCTTTCATAACATATAGATGATACTTGCTAATAATCTACTTCCTGGGGAG
The DNA here is from genome assembly GCA_902168325.1 of Peromyscus nudipes. Classification (NCBI taxonomy): domain Eukaryota; kingdom Metazoa; phylum Chordata; class Mammalia; order Rodentia; family Cricetidae; genus Peromyscus; species Peromyscus nudipes. Next base: position 11,198 of record CABHPH010113621.1, read on the forward strand.
CACAGGTGGGTTTAGGAGCAGGCTAGGACACATGCAGATAAGGTTCACCATACTAACCCCCTAACCCTCCAGGGGCTGAGGCAGTTCCTGATCAGGACCCACATTGGGATTATAACACCCAGGGCGGGTCTCTAGCCAGGGATAGGTTTATTACCTGCCTCCTGGCAGGCCTCCATAAGGCTGCCCTAAAACCAGTAAATTATGAAAAACTAAAGATGATAATTCACGATAAGGATGAAAATCCATCTCATTTCTTAGAACGGCTCACTAAGACCCTCCTTCAATTTACTAGCCTAGATTCTGAAATCCCGGAGGGCAGGGAGCTCCTTATGACCCACTTTGACTCACAGAGCTTTCCGGACATAAGGACAAAACTTAAAAGCTTAGAGAAAGGCCCTCTGACCCCACAGGCAGAAGTGTTAGCAGTGGCATTCAAGGTGTACCATGGAAGAGATGAAAAAACCCAAAAAATAAACTTCCAGATGCTAGCCCGTGCTGTCTGTCTGGCTCCCCAAAAGCCACCAGGTCCCTGTTTCAAGTGCAGAAAGATGGCCATTAGGCCCGGGCTTGCACCACCGCCTTATGGGAGGCACTGATAGGGCCTTGCCCAAAATGTTGCCAAAGGGGTCACTGGTCAGCTGAGTGTCCTAATGCACTTAGTAGCATTGGAACGCCAGATGAAGACCACTTTCCAGCTTACTTCTAGGCTTGGCTTTCAGCAATGACTGACGCTGCCCAGGTCCTGCTCCAGCCACTCCCGTCTCACACAGGGAACCCAAGGTAGCGACAATAATATCTGGGTGCCCCATCTCCTTCCTTCTGGACACCAGAGCTACCCATTCTGTCCTGAAAGAGTTTTGGGGTCCTACTTCTCCTTCTCATCTTCCTGTTGTCGGGGTAGGGGGACAGCCTTATCTAACTCACTAGATCCCACCACTTAATTGTATTTTCAGAGGCATCCCTCTCACACACACATTCCTAGTGGTGCCAACCTGCCCTGTGCCTCTAATACGAAGGGATTTTCTAGCTAAGGTAGGAGCATCCATTTCTTTTTCTCCCCACATTTGCCTCACCCCAGACTTGCCAGCAGCTCCTCTTCTTCTCTTAGCCACCCACCCCACTGATTCTAACATTTCCTTTCCCTTTCTAGCCTCTCAGGTAGACCCAGAAGTCTGGGACACCCAGAACCCTTCTATCGCTAGGCACCATCACCTATTACTATCCAGTTACAGGACCCTACCAGATATATCACCCAAGCTCAGTTCCCTCTCTCACTCTAGAGCCTAAGAGGACTTAAGCCTATCATTTCTGACCTTCTCAGGAAGAAACTGCTCTGCCTAACCTCTTTGCCTTTCAACACCCCCATACTTGCAGTTAAAAAGTCTAATGGAACCTATCGCCTGGTTCAAGACCTCCATCTCATTAATTCTGCAGTGGTCCCCCTCCATCTGATAGGGCCTAACCTTTATACTCTCCTGTCCACTATCCCTTCAGGAACCTCTCATTTCTCAGTTCTAGATCACAAGGATGCCTTCTTTTCTATTCCTCTCAGTCCTCAGTCTCAAAATATCTTTGCTTTCATCTGGGCTGACCCTGACACTCATCTGACCACACAGCTGACCTGGACTGTTCTGCCACAAGGATTCAGACACAGTCCATACCTATGGTCAGGCTCTGGCCTCTGACCTGCTTTCTCTGTCTCTCCCTGGCTCTAAACTAATACAGTATGTAGATGACATTTTACTCTGTAGCTCATCCTTACAGGTTAGCCAGACTAACACCTCTGTTCTTCTAAATTTCTTATCCAGCCAAGGTTGCATGGTATCCCCTTCTAAAGTTCAGCTGTCAACTCCCCAGGTCACCTATTTGGGTCTATCCATTACTCCAACCCACAAGGCTATTACTGTAGACAGAAAGCGTCAATCCAGTATCTTACAGTGCCTTCTACTAAACAGCAGATTCTGTCTTTCCTAGGAATAGCTGGCTTCCTACAGTCTTGGGTTCCACCTTTTTCTCTTCTTGCTCACCCCTTATACGAGACAGCTCAGGGTTTCCTGTAGCACGAACCTTAAAAGTTCTTATTAATAAAATCAAACCTGAGGCCAGTTATTGGGGTGAATGCTTGATGATCAGAGAAACAGAACAAGCCACAGCCACCTCACCTCACCAGTTCCTCAGCTGATCCTGTTTCCTCAGACTGGAAGCTTCTGTGTCATCATCCCAATGGCTCTCAGCTGAACTGCTGTTCAAAACCTAAAAGCTTAACCAGGCCAAAAAGCTTCTAGTTCCTGGTCTTCATGCCTTATATACCTTTCTGCTATCTGCCATCACTCCCTGGGATTAAAGGCTTGCTTTCTGGGATTAAAGGCATGAGTCACCATGCTTGGCTCTATCCTTGAACAGATGGATTTCTGCCTCTGGAATGCTAGGATTAAAGGCGTGTGCTACCACTGCCTATCCTCATGTTTAACATTGTGGCTGTTCTGTCTCTGACCCCAGATAAGTTTATTAGCATGCACAATATTTTGGGGAACACAATACCCCCACCGAGGAGTACTGCTTAATGGCTTCCTTTCTATGGTTTGCTCAATATACTTTCTTGTGCAAGATCACTGTCCCTAGGGTGGTATCTCCCTCATTAAACTGCACCCCATCAAAGTAATTTTTGGCTCAAAAATGTCCAACAGAAGAATTTTCTCAATTAAGATTCCCTCTTTGTAGATTTTTCTAGGTTTGTATCAACTTCACAAAAGATAACACACACACTGTTAGTCTGTATGTAGGGTAACAAGCCAGTGGAAATTTACCCTGCCCCTAGCTTGCCACTGAGCCCTGAGACATGAAAATCCTCATAACAGTGACTCAGCATTAGAAGCTAAAACATGTTGCAAAGTTAACCACCAAACAATACTTCTGGCAGAGCTGTACTTTTCCACTAGCTCACTGTGCATGCTCCAAAAACCTAAAAAAGCCCTCTCCTCTGTCTAGCCCTCTGAGGTTCCTGCTCAGAGGCACCCTCCATTCTGTGTCTCTCCCCCAATCAATCACTTGTGTAGGGTTTATTGTATGGTGTGACTTTATGGTATTTCTTGGCTCCTGGCTGCGAAGATGCCCTTGTGCCAGCAAGCACTTATATAGTCCACTGAAGAAATCTGATTTTCCCTTACCAAGAAGCAATCCAAACTGCCTTTTATTTCTTGGCTTGGGGATGGTACTTCACATCTTCCTTGCTGAGATTTTGTCTGGTTTGAGATTTGTATGCTTTCACAGTGTTTGTTAGTTCATATATACATCTTCCCTGTTGTGTCTGGGAAATGCTGTTTCCTTGAAGTTACACTATTCAGACTCTTAAAATCTTTCTGGCTCCTCTTCCTCATATAACCCTGAGCCTTGAAGGAAGGGTGTGATAGAGATATCCCATTTATGACTGAAGGAATCAAAGTTTCACAATGTCTCTGTGTGAATATGACCAGTTGCCTCAAGCTTCCTCTGCCCTTTCAAGATGATTCATATACTTGAATTATAAGCCAAGACAAACCATCTTACTCAAGTTGCTTTTGTTATGCTTTGTGTAAGTTGAGGAAGATTTGAGAGAATGTGTAAGAGTGTATGAAGTTCTGAGTTAATGTGTTTTTTTGACAGGGGCATAGCTATGTTAAGGATCCAATGCCTCAGATCCATGGAAATGGTACAGCTTCCCCACATGGGTCAGGATCAGGATTGGGAAATCCTTCCTCTGCTCTTAGTGCAAATGTTGATCACTTGCATGCAATTACTGGAATGTTTATGAACAATTGTCTAGTGTTTGCAGAAACTAGCACCTATAGCTTCTTCCTCCAAGATGTTTTTACAGCTGTTTGACTGGAGAGACCTCCTACCAAGACTAGCTAAATCCTCCCATTGTGCTTCACACAACAAAAGTGCTGAGGTTCCAGGGTGTTGTGCTATAGGTATGGCTCCATAACAGCCCATCTGACCCCAACTTTTCTGTATATATATCTGTGTATCTGTTCTTCATACTGTGCCACCCCTAGTCAGGTTTCTGGGAATGAGCCATGAAGAATACGGTACAGGGTATTTTATAATAGCAAATAAAATACCACAAAAATAAATTCACAGTTGCCTACCTACCAAAGAAGGAAGGCATAGGTATTTTAATTGTGACTGTTTCACATTTCTCTCCTTCAAGCAACCTTTTCTACACTCTGGATGAGATTAATTGACTTAGAGAGTTGTAATAAAGGCAAATGAGTATAGGATTTAAAAAATTATCTCTCCCAGATGTTCAAAGATTCAAATGAGCAAAAGTAAGCACACAAATGAAATTGCAAGCAGAAGCAGCAATCATTTAAACTGAACTCCTATGAATAGAAATATAAAGAGCAGTAGCTACAAAATTTATCAAAGAAAGTTTCATAAAAACACTCAGAGAAGACAATGTTGATGACCAAACTTAAGAAACAAATTGTCTATATTGGATCTGATTATTCTACCATCTGAATAGTATCTTCCTTTGCGTACTATCATTATTCCATTAGATTTTCAGCTAAGCTGAACATACTCAGTAATTTTTGAGGCAAGAATTGGTGGCAATGCTACATGTAGTGCATTGAATTAGAATTCTCATAGTTACTACAGTATGTTTGTGGTTTCATACCAAAACTAGACTGTTATAGAATGTTATTTTTAGATCTATTACATTTGTTTAATGATGCAAGGATGTGTTGCATTCTTTTAAGTTGCATTTGTTACTTTGCCTATCTAAAACACCTAATTAGTTGAATAAAGAGCTGAATGGCAGGAGAAAGGATAGGAGGGGCTGACAGTCAGAAAAAATGCATAGGAGAGATCTAGGGAGAGAAGAGATCATGGAATGAAAGAGGAAGGAGGACTTCAGTGGCCAGCCACTCAGCAACCCAGTTACACAGCCAGACATGGAGTAAGAAGGAAAGAAAAGATATATAGAAATGGAGAAAGGTAAAAGCCCAGAGGCAAAAAGTAGACTGGATAATTTAAGGTAAGAAAAGCTGACAAAGCCGGGCGGTGGTGGCACACGCCTTTAATCCCAGCACTTGGGAGGCAGAGACAGGCGGATCTCTGTGAGTTCGAGGCCAGCCTGGTCTCCAAAGCGAGTTCCAGGAAAGGCACAAAGCTACACAGAGAAACCCTGTTTCGAAAAACCAAAAAAAAAAAAAAAGAAAAAAAAAGAAAAGCTGACAAGAAGCAAGACAAGCTAAGGCCGGGCATTCACAAATAATAATAAGACGAATCTGTGGGTGATATATTTGGGATCTGGGTGGCGGGCCCCTCAAAACCAAAGAGTAAAAAACAATCAACAACAATAGACATTAAAAGGAAAATACATGAAAAACTTTATTGCATGATTAAGTAAATGATGCATTTAATTTCCATGTCTCTCTAGTAATGAGTTGACTGTTCTCTGGCACTTTAATATTTCAAGAAATATTTATATATCTTCCAAGAAAAAGGGAAGTATTTATGTACTGTCTGTTATGACACTGTCAAATACTCAGTAACACCATGAATGTTTTCAGTTGTTGTAATAGTTGCCATGCAATGTCTCATTCTGAGAAACACGGATTAGCCCACAGAACAAAATTATGAATTACTTACTAGAGAGTCAAGCACTGTTTATATGCAAAGAACTATCTTGTATCATTTGTCCTTCAAGAAAGAATAAAACCACTGATCTAAGAAAAATAGAAGTTTATTTAAAAAAAACCCACTAATTATTAACATACAATATGAAACTACTTTGTTGTTAATTGGAAAGTCACTTGAGTCTCTTATTTATTCTAAAGCTAAGTGGGTGTTATAATGGAAAACTGAAAGGACATCTATTCTGAAAACAAGTATCAATTCAAATCAGCAGAAAAACATATAGAATGGTCTCTAATCGCCCTCTCTGTAAAATATAATTTATTATTCTGAAGGCTAAATACTAGTTTTATTGTCTTCCACTCCAAGAGACACTCTTATATTAACAACAAGATTACGATTTTAAACCAATACTCTGTCTAACATATACATGAGAGTATATACACTCTTTGGTATTAGCAAGTAATACATTACTTTGCCATTGAAAATTACTTCTGAACATAGAGTTTTCACCAACTGTAATATTAGTCAGGTAAACAAAGAAGCCTCACTTCTAATTTCATTCATTTATATATATATATATATATATATATATAAAACAATTATTTTCATATCAGAGAAGACTAGAAATCTTTCTTCTTCCATTACCCTTGTTGCCCCATCCCTTCACTTTATATTTGTTCCATCTCTCTTTTTGTGTTCCCTTTCTGCTTTCATGCCATGAATTAATCATATACAGTTATATCTAGATTTTGCATATGAGAGAAGACATGCGATATTTTATCTCTGTCTACCTACATTACTTCTTATTGTTATCTCCTTTAACCTTCTCCCTCTCCCTCATGTTGCCACATGTATTTTCATGTTTGAAGCACAGTGTTTTTCAGAAGGACATTGTCTAAGACTATTTGTGAATAATTTGTTAAAAGCAAGGTGATACAATTTTCTTTTTTATCTACATTTCTTGCACTCAAATATATTTACAAAATTATATATTATATCCTGATCTTTATGGTAGCAATGTGCCAAAACACTTATATGAACTTTGAAGTAATGATTAATTAGTGATTTCTATATGAATGAATGTAACTGAAATAAGTTAAAAACTATTTATCAGTATAATCCATTTAAGTTGATATGTTCATGAACAAAAAATATATTTATAGCTGTGTCTTCTTAACAATTGGGTCTTCTAATCCCTGAACCATCTAGGCAAAAAGTATGGTAGTGTTTTCAGATAAAGAAAAGAAAAGTGATTAGTATTTAAGATGATTTTTCATTGTTCGTTACAAATTGTGTTTAAGAGGCAGAGATATTATTTAATAAGGTAAACAAATGCTAATTCTTCACTAACTTATTAAGACGCAATATAAATAAAATACTAAATATGCTCTATGGGTTGTGAAAATGTTTAAACATATAAACCACAAAGATTTTTTGAAATGGTGATTAATTTTCTGAACAATGTTATATTATTATAATTTATATACTTTATTTTTGACATAGTTCATCAAGATTAGGACAAAAATTGATTAGTTTTCTATGAAGACAAATGAATTCTATCAATTAAACAATGAAATTTTGTTTTTACAGTCCCCGTAAGCTTATAGTAATATCAAACAAGACAAAAAAGGTCAAATTTCTGAAAAAAAAACTTTTATGTATATGAGTGTTTTGCCTACATGTACATCTGTGTACCACATGAATGCCTGGTCCCAGTGGATGCCAGAGATAACATTGGATTTCTCGAAATTGGAGTTACAGATGGTTGTGAGCTGCTATGTGGGTGCTGAGACTAGAATCCAAGTCCACAGGAAGAGTAGCAATTGTTTTTAACTAATGAGCTATCTCTCTGCCCCCTCAATAAGTTTTAAAAAGTAAAAAGTAAATGAATAAATAATAACATATTGAGCAAAAGAATTATTTCAATTTGTAAAAGAATATAGCCATATACATAAAGAAGTTCCTTCAGCTATTGATATTGTTCCTTTTCTATAGATTTGTATGTTCTATTCCATGTATGTTTATAAAACAATATGCCTATTAAAAGGATCAGAAAGCTGATAATTTACAAGTGATTTACTGACATAAATACAAGGATCAGACAAAATTCATTTGGTAAACAGAGATTCGTCCCATTGGTTTTAAGCAAATAATTGAGGCCACCATATGGTCTGCCAGGCTTAGATATACCTGTCATTACAAATCCAAGAGTTTGTAATATACATGGAAAATTCAGATCCAAAGGACAGACTTTCCCATATGAAAAAGATTGTGTATCGTAGTCTGGGAAAACATACATGGATTTTATTCCCTAAATCAGTAATAAGATGAATTACTCTTTATTCCTTAGGATGATCTGTTTTTACATGGCATTTTTATTAATTTTTTGAGGATTTTGTACAATATATTTTGAAGATATTCACCTTTCACCTACCAGCTCATGCCAGATCCACTTTCTCTACTATTGAGATAGAATTATCTTAGTACTATTACAATAGTACTATTGAGATAGAGTTCCCATAAAATACTAAATATGCTATGTAGGATGTGAAAATGTTTAAACATATAAACTACAAAAGGTTTCTTTTTTGAAACAGTGATGAATTTTCTGCACAATGTTATATTATTATAATTCATATCATTTATTCATTTATTTGTTTGTTGTTTGTTTTTTCGAGACAGAGTTTCTCCATGTAGTTTTGGTGCCTATCCTGCATCTCACTCTGTAGACCAGCCTGGCCTCACAGAGATCTGTCTGTCGCTGCCTCCAAGTGCTGGGATCAAAGGCATGTGCCACCACCACCTGGCACATATTCTTGATTTTTGACCTTCCTATTGAATAAACCTCGTCTCCATCTTCTTGTAAAAACTATTGAGTCCAATATGTGTTGTGTAACTGCTCTTGGGAGTGGTTTCTGCCCTGGTATGTGGTCAATATATCATATCAGCTACCACATCATTAAGGAAAACTGATTCTCCTTCTCTGAGTATCTTCAAATGCCAATAGATCCTCAGCTTGTGATGAGATGTTATGCTCACTGCCTCCTCTCTTGGTTACGGTGTTATCTGGCAGGAGTTTGACAGGTCTTCTGCAACATGTTACAGTTGAGTTTATATGTGCATCTTTATTGCTGTGCCTATAAACCACTGTTTTTGTTTTGTTTTGTGGTTGATGTTGTTTGTGCCATCTACCACGTCTGGCTTTATAAAGACACTGCCAACAAGGATATAAACTATTTTCTAATACCATAGTTTTACAGTTAGTGGACATTACCCCAGGTCACTATGGAAAAGAGGAAATTAGCCACAGGAGAGATCCAAATTTGAACAATTAATACTTATGTCTGTAGTTTATACACTATAACTGAAAACCTTACTACTTAGTGTTCAATAGAGTAGGCAGATGGGTATCATATGGTTAATTATTAAAAAGGCAAAATATCTATGCTCACCTAGGCACCACTGGAAAAGAAAAGAGATGGGTTTTCAGATCCTCAATTTAACAATGTGTAAATTAGAGAAAGCATTCTCAAAATTTGCTTTGTGTAATAATTTTACAGGGAATTAAAAAATATTGAAATACAATAGTTAATGATGTGTTTAATTATAATAGGTTATTGTGTGGATTAATCTTGGACTGTGGATGTTGTTAAATATTTTAATATTTTTCAAATTCTTAAAATACATGCCTTTGTCTGATAAGCTAAGTAATGGATTACAAAAAGGAAGTGAGGTTGCTGAATAACAGAGGTAGTGGTAGATTTGTCAATGCCACACATGTGCTAAACACATGTGCTTGTTTTATAAGTAGGCAACACAGATTTTCTTCCTTTGGCCAATCCCCTACTGAGAGGGTGTCTTTCATTATTAAAAAAATTAGAGAATAAAATGGTAGCAGAATCTGTTAGTATCAAAATACTTGCAGAATGCTTAGTTCATCATGTCTACTATAACTACTATAATAAAATACTTCCGTACTCCAAAGTGGGACGCTTTTTAGTTTTTTATTTTATTTTTTGAGACTATAATGTAATTACATCATTTCACCTTTCCCTTTCCTCCCTCCAAACCATCCCTCACTCTACCTCCTTGCTTTTTTCAGATTCATAACCTCTATCTTTTAAATTGCTGTTACACATATATATTACACATATACTCCTAAATTCATAAATACAACACTATCAGTCTATATAATGCTGCTTATATGTGTGTCTTCAGGGCTGACCATTTGGTTTTAGATAACCAATTGTTGTGCTTTTCTCTGTGGAAGACTGTTTCTCCCACTCTTAGCATTCCTTAGTTGCCTGCAGTTCTTTGTCTGAGGTTGTGGCCTAGTGAGGTTTTCTGTTTCCATGTTAGTATGCTTATTAGAGTAATCTTTGTTCAGCTAATGTTTGGGCATTCATGTTGTTGAGACATTGTATATACTTCTGATATTCGTAGGAGACACAGATTCACAGCTACGTTACTGTTCCTCTGACTCTTACAATCTTTCCACCCCATCTTCTGCAATGATCCATGAGCTTTAGGTACAGGAGTTTTGTTGTAGATGTATCATTTAGGACTGGGCACCACAACTACATTTTGATTGGTTGTGGTTTTCTGTAAGAGTCATGATCTATTGCAAAAAGAAGGTTCCTTGATAAGGGAGGAGAATTACATTTATCTGCAAATTTGTATAAATATTGGTTAACTTCATTATCAATTTTTCATATTCAACCCTTCTAACATCTTCTGTTTTTCTTTCTCTGGTTCCCTTCCTCCTCCAAAAAATGTTCTGCTTGTCATATATTTATATATTCATCTTCATAGTGTAGTCTATTTAGATTAATATGATGATATCCAATTATATCTTCCTGTAATGCATTATTATTTTATTTTATGTCCAAATAAAATCATGTTGTGCATAAGTATCAAATTACTGTATCTGTTCATTTGTTGACAGACATATTGGTAGGTTCAATTTATTATCCATTGTGAATAGTGAATGAAGAAACATGGATGCACAAGAATCTTTGTGGTGTTCTGACTTAGAAATATATATACTCAGACATGGTACAGCTTCTTCATATAGTGGTTCTATTTTTAACTTTTTGAGAAAATCCTATACTAATTTCCATAGTGACATTATAGATTATAGGTTTCTATTCCATCAACAACGAGAAAGGTTACTCTTGTAACGTATGCTAGACAATGCTTCTCGACATTTGTTTTCTTCATGATAGTTACTGTGACTAGACTAAGGCAGAATTTTAAAGCTTTTTTTAATTGTCAAGTCCCTGATGGTTAAGAATGTGAGATGTTTTTCAAACATTTATTGGCCATCTGGTTTTCTTCTTTTAAGAACTATGTTCATTTACCTACTTATTGATTGGGTTTATATTTGGAGATTAAATTTTATGAAATTCTTTTTATATTCTAAATATTAATCCCCATCAGATAAATAGTTATCAAAGGTTTTCTCCCATTTTAGGCTATTTCTTCAACTGATTGTTTCTTAATCTGTGGAGAAACCATTTAATTTGCTGTAATCCCATTTGTTAATTCTTCATTTTATTTATGGAGCTATAGAGTTCTTTTCAAAGAGTACTTGTATTTACATATTGAATTTTTTCTTGTGTGTTTCCTTGTTTCAGAGTTGCACATCTTACATTTTGAACTGATTTTTGTGTCAGATGACAGGTACAGGTCTAATTCATTCTTTGTGTAGGAATCCAGTTTTTCTAGTACCATTTGCTAAAGAGGCTATGCTTTTTCTTATATGTGCTTAATAGATAATCACCAATATTTTAGGTGACCATAGCTGTGTACCTTTATGTCTCTATCCTCTACTCTAGTCAGTTGTTCCTACATGTCTGTTTTGTGCCAATAACATATTGTTTTCATCACCATGGCAAAGTAGTACAATTAGAGATCAGGGAATTTGTCATGTTCAGCATTGTTCTTTCTGTTTGAATTGCTGTGACTATTTTGTGCCTTTTAAATTGTTTATACATCTTCTACGTGTTAATTTTTAAGTTCTACAGTAAATATCTTTTGAATTTAGATGGTAATTACATTAAGCCTATAGATCAATTTTGATGATAAAATCATTTCAAAACATTTATCTAAGAGTATAGGTGGCCTTAGGAGGCCTTCTAGTGTATTGTCAAATCTTTTTGTTGTTTATAGTGATTTCTTTAACTGACTATTATAAATTAAAACTTGGGGATAAATACTAAAGATAAAAACTTGTGATAATCACAAGTGACTGCAACACACACCATCACTGTCTACTTTACGGCTTGAAACTGCACAACCCCTTGGCCAGGCCTCATCCTCTTCTGAGGGCCTTTCTTTCTCTTGTCCTGAGTCCACCAGTGAGCTTCACAATGCATTTCTGCCAAATGAATGTGAACCCTGCCTCTCAAGCCAAACACTGTATTCCATTGGAGTTCGCATCACAACAGAGACAAAACTCTCATAACAGTTGTTGTTATTTGTTTTTAAGACAGGGTTTCTCTGTGTAGCCCTGGATGTCGTGGAACTCACTCTGTAGACGAAGCTGGCCTCTAAATCCTAGATCCAACTGCCTCTGCCTCCCAAATGCTACAATTAAAGAACATGTGCCACCAATACCTTAGCAGTCCAAATATTTTCTCCTTTCTATGTATTTCATTGATGAATTCATTCCTAGCTACAGAAGGTGACTTTCAAGAGAAGAGAAATAATTTTTCATCAAATAAAAAATCTTTTTAACAAGTAGTACAGTCAGTCACTCTATGCTGAATATAGCAAGGATCACAATGGCAATTGCTGGATGTAAGAGCCCACAATTCTCATCCCACTGTGTCTCTTGGAGTATTTGGAGTAACTAGGACCAACCTAACACAACACACTAGTTGAAATTACACTTTCCTTACAAAAATCTCAGCATGATTACTATCTTTAGTGTACACCAGCTGCCCAAGGCCAGAAGGTTCCTCTCTAGTTGTATACTGCATACACTCTCGCATTCTCTCCCCTATGGAGGGCTTCAATACACTAATGGCACAGGCACTTTGCCACATGATGCACATAGTTTGGCAAATAGAAGTTAGTTCATAGCATACCTAGTATAAGGGAAGGAGCTCTGCTAATAATGAATTATCTGTACATCTGGCTTCAAGCCTACGATGCTAAGGGAGAAATCTCAGAAAACTGTTCATATTAAAAAAAGATTTCCAAGATATTAAGCATAAAATAAATTCTAAAATGTAGAGATAATTTTATAGGGATTCAGAATTGACAACTGGTTCAGTAGACAGGCTTGTTTCTTTTGTAAAATATTAGCCTTAAAGTATTATCAAAATGTGGCTGGAGAGACGGCTCAGTGACTAAGAATACTTGCTGCTCTTCCAGAGCACTAGAGTTCAGTTCCTAGCACCTATATCCAACAGGTCACAACTGAGAAGACTGGAATCACCACAGGATACACTAAGATCAAGTTCTCAGCACAGAGGATATTTATTTTTCCCCAGAGTGACAAAGGACAGGTTATAAGAGACAAAGAAAAGTAGATTGACTCTGATTTTTCTGACAAACCACCATATTGATTTCTAATGTGGCTGTACCAGTTTACACTCTCACCAGCAGTGGATAAGTGATCCCCTTATTCCATTCCTCTCCAACATAAGCTGTCATCACTGTTTTTGATATTATCAATTTTGACAGATGTAAAATGGTATCTCAGAGTCATTTTAATTTGCATTTCCCTGGTGACTAAGGATTTTGAACAATCCATTAAGTGTATTGTAGCCATTTGATTTTCTTTAGTTGAGATTTCTCTGTTTAAATATGTACCTATTTTTAATTGGATTATTTGGTATTTTGATGTCTAGCTTCTGGAAGTTTTTATATATTTTGGAGATCAGCCCTCTGTTAGATGTGTGGCTGGTGAAGATCTTTTCCCATTTTGTAGGCTGCTGTTTTGTCTTATTGACAGTAACCTTTACCTTGCAGAAGTTTTTGAGTTTCAGAAGGTTCCATTTATTAATTGCCTATCTCAGTGTTCGGTATATTCAGGAAGTAATCTCCTGTGCCAATGCATTCAAGGCTACTTCCCACTTTCTCCTCTATCAGGTTCACTGTAACTAGATTTATGCTGAGGTCTTTGATCCACTTGGAGTTGAGTTTTGTGCATGCTGATAGATATGGATCTATTTGCATTCTTCTACTTGCTGACATCCAGTTATGCCAACACCATTTATTGAATGCCACGGACTGGCCCATTGGGGGTACCACAACCGTAGGAGAACCAGGGCTTGGGTAGTCAGGAAGGCAAGGATTCGGCGAATGACAGACAGACAACACACTCAGAAGTGGTTTGAATCGGCTGCAATTTTACTTCTGCAAATCAGTAGTTTATATACAGAAAAAATACTATCAAGTCATACAAGGAACAACAAGAGCTTGGCAATAATTCAATTACATCATCTTTATAAAAACAGCAAGCACACAATTATTAATTGGTGCTAGACATATCCCTTCACCCACAAGAACTTTATGACCCAAAGAGCAGTCTGTGTTTTTTAAACTTAGTACAGTCCCTAGACTTGTGTAGACTTCTTTGCGGTTGCAGCTGTGTCCTTCATCTTATCTAGTTTATTATGCACTTCTACTTTTTTGGTTCTCATGACCCATTTAGCCCATTTGGATGCTGCAGACCCTCTCTAAGTCTTTCTTCAGTTCTTTTATCACATAACTCTTTTAATATAAAACCTTTTTACCTGCTGGAATATGGACTCTTGTACTTTTACACTTGTAAGGGGAAGGGGTTCTGCTGTAGTCTTTAAGTTTCCCATACTGAACTTCCTCAACAGAGGGGCCCACCATCTGCCTCCTATGAGATAACGTTTTTTACCATAAATCACTTTAGTTGGGATTCCTAAAGGATTCCTAGTGGGTGAGTGTTCATTCCCTAGAAGTGCCTGAACTATTATACTTTCTTTATCTATCGGCTTGGGGTCTTTAAAAATAGCTCATTCTGCTATATCTGATTAAGATCCATGTCCAGCTTCCCCTTTACTCCATAGTTCACAACCCAAGCATTCATTAATTTTGGCTGTGCTTCATAGATTAATTAGAACATTATTGGAAAAGCAGTTATACAGAACCCATAGCCCAGGGAGCTCATGATCCGTGAAGCACGTCTTCTTTGAGAAGGGGGCATAATGCGGGCACTCTGCCAGGGACCTCCAGGGAGTTTAGTCCCATGGGACACGTATCTCCCATCCACTATTATAGACATAATTGTTTATATCACATGGACGACACTGGAGTAGGTGTGGCAATTGAAGATACTTTCTTTTTTTTTCATTGTACAGTTTTGGCTTCTTTGTCAAATATTAGGTGTTCATAGGTGTATGGATTTATGTTAGGGTCTTTGATAGAATTCCATTGATCCACATGTCAGTTTTTGTACCAGTACCAAGCCATTTTTATTATTATAGCTCTATCATTGAACTTGAAGTCAGGGATGGTAATACCTCCAGAAGTTCCTTTGCTATATAAGATTATTTTAGCTATCCCGGGTTTTTCATTTTTCCTTATGAAGTAGAGTATTTTTCAAGGTCTGTGAAGAATTGTGTTGAGATTTTGATGGGGATTGCACTGAATCTGTAGATTGCTTTTTGTAAGAATGCCATTTTTACTGTGTTAATCCTACCTATCCATGAACATGGTAGATCTTTCAATTTTCTGATCTCTTCTTCAATTTCTTTCTTCAAATACTTCCAGTTCTTGTCATACAGTTCTTTCACTTGTTTTGTTAGGGGTACCCCAAGATACATTATATTATTTGTGGCTATCATAAAAAGTGCTGTTTCTATGACTTCTTTCACAGTCCATTTATCATTTGTATATAGGAGGGCTATTGTAGCTGGAAGATTTTCCAGTCTTGCCTGGCCCTGTTGTCAATATGAATCTCTCCCACCAGCGCCCCGAAGCTGCTTGGTCCCAAGTAAACACACAGAGGTTTATTATTGTTTACAAACTGTATGGTCTATGGCAGGCCTCTTGCTAACTAGCTCTTATGTCTTAAATTAACCCATTTCTATTAATCTATGTTTTGCCACATGTTCCTTTGCTTACCAGTCTGCTGGCACGTTGTTCCTTGGGCAGCAGACTGGCTTCTCTCCAGACTCCACCTTTCCTGTCTTTCTCCTTGAATTTCTCACCTGCCTCTAAGCTGACTTGTCGTAGGCCAAAGCAGCTTATTTATTAACCAATGGAAACAACATATATTCACAGCATACAGAAAGACATCCCCCAGCACTTTCCATTTTCTATATAATCAAAAAGGAAGGTTTTAGCTTTAATATAGTAAAGTTATATATAACAAACAGTTATCAAGCAATAATTACAGTTACAATATCTAGTATATTTGTATTTGGCAAAATAAAGAAATTATTTTATCATTTATCCTATATTTGTGAGTTGAAAGTTTCATATCTAATTTATATTTGTAATAACCAAGGAAAATGATAACTATCTAGCTTCAACTACATCAAAGACCACAAAAGGATATAATATTACCTAAGTAAATAGGAAGTGCTTTGTAAGCAATTTCGAAAGTTCTGGAAATGACAAAGACAGCTGGTTGCCTGGACAGTCACCCAAAGTTACTCTGCAATGTTGGGCTATCCATTGTAGCTAGAGTTTTCCTGCCTGGCCCACAATCAGGACAAATCTCTCTCACCTGCCAGTCCCACAGCTGCTCAGACCCAACCAAGTAAACACAGAGACTTATATTGCTTACAAACTGTGTGGCCGTGGCAGGCTTCTTGCTAACTGTCCTTATATCTTAAATTAATCCATTTTTATAAATCTATCCCTCGCCACGTGGCTCGTGGCTTACTGGCATCTTTACATGCTGCTTGTCCTGGTGATGGCTGGCAGTGTCTCCTTCCACCTTCCTGTTCTTTTCTCCTCTCTGTTAGTCCCGCCTATACTTCCTGCCTAGCCACTGGCCAATCAGTGTTTTATTTATTGACCAATCAGAATAATTTGACATACAGACCATCCTACAGCAATCCATCTTTAGCTTCTAGGTCTAGAGTTTTTTAGTTGCTTCTCCCTGTATCCTGTAGATTATCTGACAGCCTCCTCTGTAAAGCAGTAACCTGAAGGACCAGCTTGCCTTGTTTTGGTAAAATTTAGTGGTAATTCGATACAACATTTTGTCAAGCAGTCCAGGCAAGAACAGTTTCTTGCCCAAATGGCTTTCTGGCATACGGAAAGCAAATTCCATATGGAGTTTCTTTGATGCCCATCATCTTCTTTGAAGTAAGTTAGTGTTGCCAGGAATAGACATCTCTCACTGTACAGAAAATCTAAGTTTTTAGAACACCTTAAATGCCATATTCTGTAGGTCGTTGAAGTTTTTGAATATTATCTACCTAATTGAAATATATCAATGAATACCTAGAAAACTTAACTAATGTGACTATAAGTTTGATTATCATAGACAATTAACTTTTAATCTGTATTTCTTGATGATACATTACAATTTTAAATGAACTGCATAAACATATCTTAAGCAAGAGTAGAAATATACATAAAGTATGACAAAATAAATTTAAATTTGTATCAATAAACTAAAATCTATAGCAATGTAACATTTTAAACAAATTATTGCTCTTTAAAGGTAGATTCAATAATCTACCCTTTTATCTTATCATAATTTCATCATATCCCATTTTTTCTTTTAGAAAGAGATTGACATTATAATTAACCCCATTTAAATAAAAGTAAATATTTATAAACCATATTTTTGGAATTTGGGTGTAGCTTCTCTTACTACTTCCTGCTAA
>CABHPH010113626.1:0-29438 GCA_902168325.1 Peromyscus nudipes
GAACTCAGAGATCTGCCTGTCTCTGCCTCCTGAGTGCTGAGATTAAAGGCATGTGCCACTGTGCCCAGCATTGGATTTTATAATACATGGAAGTTCATAACTGATTCCATCTGTTTGGTCTGGGGGATGTCATGCCCACACTCAAATCTGAATCAGGGTACCTGGTGCCCCAATGCTGGCCTAGAGCTGATTAACTCAGGGAGTACTGGCAGGCTGTCAGTCAGGACCAGGCTGGGCCCACAGATAACACATTTCCAACCTCGTGTTCTGTGGATTGTTGGATTAGTAAGCAAATCTTAGAGAACTTATTCTATTAAGAATCGGTGTTTAGGTGAGGATGATTTGGAGGGAATTTCTCCTTTTTGCCAAACATCGAATTATAATAAAAGTTAGATCCATGTACAGGTGTGACATGGACTGCAGCTTAGGGCTAGTCGAGCAAATTTACAACAGACCCTGAAGTTGTTCAGAGAAAAATTTTAAAGATGGCATGGAGGAAGATGAATGTTGTGGCTGTTAATTAGCTGAAAAAATACTGTAAACTTTTGGCCTTACCTCGGGGAAAGACAAAACCACCAAGTGGCGCTGTGCAGGGCATCATCTACAGGAGGCGCTGTGCAGGGATCTACAGGAGGTGCTGTGCAGAGATCTACAGGAGGTGCTGTGCAGGGATCTACAGGTGGCGCTGTGCAGGGATCTACAGGAGGCAGGTTCAGCGAGCAGTGGTCTTGAGCTTCAATGGTTACTGGCAGCTTACATTCTGAGTGCTGGAAACTGCTCTTTCAATGGGGTGACGTTGGATCTGGGTTCTTTTTCAGGAGGTTTTAAGGAAAAGAAAAGAAGAATAATGGTGTTTTACAAGATTTTATTGTTGCATGAGTCAAATGCTTCCCTGATAAGTTGTTTTTGGCACAAACTTACAAGTTACAACTATTTACTCTAAGACTTCTGAGATGTGTGCCGACTGCCCTAAGCCACTCTTACCATCACTTAAAAACCAAAATTCCTTTTTATTGTCCATTGAAAGTCTTTGATTTATGAACACACTCAATTAAAGGCAGTTCACAGATCAGTTTTAAAAATTTGAATTACCAAAGATAAAGTTACTATCTTAATGAAAAGCAAAAGT
Source organism: Peromyscus nudipes (assembly GCA_902168325.1). Taxonomy (NCBI): domain Eukaryota; kingdom Metazoa; phylum Chordata; class Mammalia; order Rodentia; family Cricetidae; genus Peromyscus; species Peromyscus nudipes. The sequence goes on from CABHPH010113626.1 coordinate 1,130, forward strand.
AGTAGTGTACAGTATGTAATTTGATTTGTAATTAACAAATTTCACTGTTATTATTTCTGATGGAGTTGAAATAACTTCTTAAAGACAGTGGGGTCGTGCAGTGTTTGCTTTTTTCATTGCAAATGTTAAATTATTACCTTATACGTTATTAATTCATTTCTGTAGCTTGAATAATAAATAAATGATTATTTTACAGCTCCAAAGAAAATGTATTTGGGAAAGTTCCTTTGTGAACATCTACATTCATTTTCGTGTTCTAACATGGTATTCTTTTGTCCACCTTGTGTCATATGAAGTCTTGCAGCGACCTCATCACCCACTTTGCCTTTTCCTTGGTCCCTCATTTGGCGGGTGAAATCTGACCCTTGTGGCAGATGTCAGGTGGTGGAAGGAAGGGCATCTCTGCATGTAGACCAGTCACTTACGAGAGTGCTGCGTTAAATCTGTGGGGGGGGGGGCGAGGGAATTGCTGTAGCCTTGTAAAATTACTCTTATCAAAGGGGGGAAATGATGATGTAAACAGAAAGCTGACGGAAGAGTGAAGACGAGCGCCGCAGTGTAACCGTGAAGGTGAACTAGCCACTGCTGGGGAAGTCTGGAGCAGGGCAGGGTTTTCATGTCGAAGCCTGTGCTTTACTTTGACAGAATCTGGCTGAATTTCTGTAAACATCCCTCCTTCTAGCATGAATCAGTGCATTTCAGCCATGTCTGTGCCTGAAGCATAACGCTGGTGTTGAAGGTTTAAGGCAATTTAAAGATGAGAGGGAAGTTAAGAGGCTTAGTGTTTGAGAGATGCCGAAGACTGCACGGGAAACACACTTCAGACCCAGAACAGGGCTAGTCTGTGTGGAAATGCCCACATTTGACAATCAGTTGATCATAGATAGCTATGTCCTTTCTGGTCTTTCCTCTGTCAGTGAGTATGTTTGTGCAGAATCCCTACAGTCTTCTCGTTCCTTACCTCAGCTTGCTAAAACTCTTATTTTCTTTTTCCTTACAGAAAGTATTTTCAGTGCAAAGTGAAAGGTTGTGGCTCAGAGCTTCCATCCCTAGGCAGTGCCATTCAGGAACAGGGGACAAGTCAGCTGGTCTGATGTGCATTGTTCTGGCCTTGGCAAACACTGGGTTGTGGGCATGGAAGGCACTTGGCTCAGAGGCACGTGGCCCATGAGGCCTTGCTCCTTTGTAAATGTCTTTCTGTTTGCAGCAGCAGTAGTTAGGCCCTGGCCACTCTGCTGTGACTTGAAGCTCTTCCTGCATTGGATGTAGAAGGCACTAACTTGTAAGTTCTGAGAAGCATTTAATCACAGTAGTTTCTAGAAAACCCAGCCAAATCCGCCTGCAACAGTCTTTAGTAATTTACCACTCTGAAAATTGTTCCCTCAAACTCTTTGTTTATTAAAGCTTTTGTTTTATTTTTGCTGTGCTGCAGATTGAGCTAGGCCTACAGGTACACTATGTAAATACCCTTCTTCCACTGAGCTATATTCCTAGTCCTTAAATAATTCAATTTCAAAAAAGAAAGGACCTCTCAGTGTCCCCATTAGCAAACACAAAGGAAAAAGAGAGTCAAAACTGACAGCCTATTGCACAGCCTTCCCATAAGCACAGTATCATAGGTTTGTGCCAGGGTGCACACTAGAGAGCTGCTCAGTCAGCCGGAACATGGGAAAACTAACAGTAATAAGCATAGTGTTCTCTGTAGTGCTCTGGCGCTGGGCTTGTCTTGCCCCCATTTCTTTGATTTTATTATTTTCTGTTAAATGAGAGACATGGCAGATCTGCCACACACTCTACTTCATTTTGGCTCGAATCAGTGTGTTTGGAAGAGTCAAACACACTGTGCTTTCAGAATTTTAAAAGTATCTTCAAGTGTTGTTTCTTTAATGAGGCAAAATGTATTTCCAACATATATCTTCTCTATTGAAGATGACCAACAAGCATAAATAACAGAATTAGGCTGCTAGAGTACAGTCACAAGAATTTCAGTTTCTAATTTAATGTGCTTTGAAAACTCAAAGCAATTCTCTACTTTCAATAAATATGGGGTAGTAATTCAACATTGTTGTCTTTATCTTTAAAGTAATTGCTCACTGATATGTGTTCAAACTAAATGAATCTAAGCATGATTCCGAGTGGCATTATTTTATTAACCGTAGGAGTGTGTTTATTGGAGCAGACACTATTGATTAGGAAGATAGCAAAATAGGCTTCTGTATGTATCAGAAAATCAAGTATAGGTCCTCATGAGCACTTACAATTCATTTTAATTATGTCGCTTTAGGAAAGGTTCAGGGAACCAGGTTGGAAAAACAAACAAACAAACAAACAAACAAACAACACAAAACCAAGCAAGTAGGCACAGACAGGGACAGTTCTGAACATAACCTCAGGCGTTAGGATGTGACATCCACCAGAGAGTCCTGTGTCCCATGGCAGTGATGGTCCTGTCAGCTGTGCCTTTTAGCATCTTTGTTCTAGAGCTGGGAAGCTCTAGGGATCTCTATACTTTAACGTGGGGGCCTGGAGTCGGTCAGTGATTCTCAGGCTGTCAGGGAGCAATAGATACTGCTGGGACTCGAGTCCAGGTTCTGGCTTTCTGTGGCTCCTTTTAGTAAGCCATGCTGTTTCCCTAATTGCTTTTGTAAATAAAACATTTTTGTTAATTGCTAGTAGTCAATAAAAATGATAGGTATTGAATCTGACACAATTAGTGACTGAGTTTCAGTGACTGCGTGCGTGTCCATGTATTTTTTAAATCTGCTAACCTATAGTGTCCTAAAGCTATTACATAGAGGAAGTTTGCATAGAGACACAGGAATGAACCTTAACTTAACTTGTCATTAAATTGGAGTGTAAGTTGTTATTTTCTGTATTTGTTGAGGCTAGTTGTTTCAATTTTAAGACAGGGTCTTTTGACATAGTTCACACTGGCCGTGAACTCGCCTCCTGCCTCCACCTCCCAACTGTTAGGGTTATATGGATGTGCTACCATGCCCAATATGGGGTTAACAAGTGTGTGCTGTCATGCCTGGTGTGTGTGTGGTTAAAAAGTGTGTGCTGCTGTGCCTAGTGTGGGAGTACAGATGTGTGCTACCATGCTTGATGTGGGGATTGCAGGTATGTGCTACTACTGTGTCCTGTGTGTGGTTAAAAAGTGTGTGCTACCATGCGCAATGTGCGATTACAAGTGTGTGCTACTGTGCCTGGTAGAAATCCTCTTTGAATATTAACATTTAAGCTGAAGCTATAACTTTATTCAGTAATTTTTCATGTTTATGAGTATGGTATGTACTCCATCATTGTTTTGGAGATTCTTACACTAAAAGATGGCGGTGTGATTGCTGTAGAAAGTAATCTGCATCCTATATTGTAGATGCTATCAAAACAAAAGGGTAACAACAGATATTTGATTGGATGGGGCATGTGAGATGGCTCAGCAGGTACAGGAATTCGCTATAAGAGTGCCTGCCAATCTGAGTTTGATCCCCAGGACCCACATGGTGGAAGCAGAGAACTGACTCCTGTGAATTGTCTTCTGACCTCCATACATATGCCATCTCACACATGTGCACACATATACATGTGCACACACACACACACACACACAATAAATAAGCAAATGTAAAAATTAGAGTGTAAAGTTGTATTGAGAGGCCTTAACCAGACTTACATGGTGTACTTTAAGTTGGCTTTTGTGGGGTGTAACTCAGGAGACAAATGTGGGCTTCCCAGGTCGCTGAAACCACAGAGACATAATGAAGATCTGTGGCTCTGTGATGGCCACTGCATGTTAAGAGAGAAGTTCTGGGCGGTGGTGGCGCAGGCCTTTAATCCCAGCACTTAGGAGGCAGAGGCATGGAAATCTCTGTGAGTTCAAGGCCATCCTGGTCTATAGAGCAAGTTCTTAGACAGCCAGGGATAAAAAGAAAAATCCTGTTTCAAAAAGCCAAAAAGTTATGAGCTGCAGAAATGGCTCTGTGGTTAAGAGCACTGGCTGTTCTTCCAGAGAACCTGGGTTCAATTTCCAGCACCTACATGGCAGCTCACAACTGTCTGTAACTCCAGTTCCAGAGGATCCGACACCCTCACACAGACATACATGCAGGAAAAACACCAATGCACATAAAAAAGGGAGGGAGCAATGCAAAAGAGTGTCTTAAGAAGAGCTCCAAAGTACAGCCAGTTCAGATAGACTCCAAAGTGTAGAAACTGCCTTTAAAAGCATCATAGAGTGCTCCAGTAGCAAGAGCAGCAAGGCCTCTACTTGGGTAAAATGTCTACTGAAAGGCTGGATGGACCATGCAGCTGGCTCATCATTAATGCCTTCCTATCTGTCTCACTTGAAACTGGAGGTCCAGTGGTTGTTTGATGAAAGAAGAAATGAACTATTTTTTTTACATTATTCTAATTAGCAATTTTGTTAACTTTCCTATTTTTCCTCTAAATTTTTAAAACGTTTAGGTGTTTACATATTGGGTATGTATGTATATATTTGGTGTGTTTTGTGTATGTGTAGTATGTGAGGACACCTGTTGAGAAGTCAGTTCAACCTGTGGGAAAAGTTCCCTCCTTCCACCATATGGGTTCCTTAGATAGTCAGGCCTGGGGACAAGTGCATTTATTTCCTGATGAGCCATCTCCTCAGCCCTCTACTCTGTGTGTCATAAATAGAATAGAGGCAGTTCAGAAATCGAATGATGGAGTGGTGTGCAGAGATAACCATTTAACGTAGAGTTAAGGGGCTAGGGAAGTGGCTCAGGAGTTAAGAGCCCTTGCTGCTCTTTCAGAGGCCCTGAGTTCGGTTCTTAGCACCTACATGACAGTTCACAACCGTTTGGAACTCTTGTTCTAGGGGATTTGATCCCCTCTTCTGGACTCTATGGATACTGCACTCAACATGGTACACATACTTACATGTAGATAAAATACTCATACACATAAAGTAAACACAAACAATTAAAATACCTTAACTAAGGCACCTTCTGGGGCCACTCATTTTCATTTATTAGGCAAAAGCAGCATTCCTATCACTTTGCAAGAAGAGCATGGTTTTTTTTATAAGGATCTTGGCATCTTTTGAGAACAACCTTGCAAACATCTGTTGGGTGATGAACAAGTTCTGGGCATTCTTCTAGTATACTGACAAGCGTCTTTTCCTAATTCACTTGTTCCTCATAACAGCCACGAAAGTCTTTGTCAGAAGACATAATGATTCTCATTCTATTGGAATGGGATCATTGGTCAGTGATGGTCCATGGTGGAGCCCCAGTTCCACACAGACATTCTGACTCCAAGTCTATTGTTCTATTGTGTAGATCTATACATCACAAGAAAGTGTTGTATGTATTCAAAAGCTCAGAGGAAAGACTTTAAACTGTTTATTACCATATGCTTTTATTATGCATTTAAACAGAGAATATTTATTGAACCCTGACTACTTACAAACTAGTGTTTAAGACAGTTGTGATATGCATTTAAAATCGACATGCACAGCAACGAGAAGACAAAAGGAGCATTTAATTCATGTGTGTTATATATAGACATTCTCCAGGTACCTCCTGAATTATGTCCTGTGCTGGACATCCAGTAAGTGTTCGTTGAGTAAGTGAGTAAGTCAAAATTAAGATGAAGAGTTAGGAAGTTAAGAGGAAGTTTTATGTATATAAAAAGGAGGGAGACTTGGCCTTAGCAAAACAATGAGACCGAGTCTCAGAGGAAGGTGGTACTAGAAAAGGTGATATTTGAAGCAAGAAGCACAGCATGACCACAGGATGGGAGTGAGCAAAGCAGTGTGCCTAGAGGGAGCCATTTTTACAGAGTTGATGAGCTGCAGCTTGGAGCTAGGCTTTGGGGCCTTTTAATTTGGGATGAAGAAGATTTTTATTGTACTCTACAGCTTGTGGATGCCATCTAATATTTAAATCCCAGGAGCTGACAAGTGACATTACCCAATGATATTTTATGAAGATTACTTGCTCTAGGTGTACAGGGTAGAGTTGGGAAATGGAAAGGAAAAAGCAGAGGTAAGGAGACTGGTACAGTGTGGCTTTAGAGCAGATGAGATGGCCTTCTAAACAGACTGAGTCCCAGGGTGAGGAAGAAGGCTGGAGCCTGTTACTGATTGGTTTGGAGAAGGGAGATTTACTGTATGTGTATTAAATAACTATGTAAGCATAACTATTGTAGAAGTCAAAGTGTATTAATACATAAAATATATACTTATTTATATGTGTGTATGTATGTATATATATGTATATATACACACATCTATATATGCACACACATAAAACACAAACAGGATGCTAGTCTAGGTAATCAAGAGCCACCGTCTTTCATTGTGTTTGGATTGAGAGCTGCTGAAGTGTATAACACTTAGCCTGGATTTGTTTGTTCCATTTTAACCTCCTCTACCTTCAAATACCATCACAGACAGTGTCGGGATTTTAACTTGTGCAGATTGGGGTCCAGACAGTCACATGAATTCTTTCAACCCCTTTTTCTGTGGATTACTTATCCTTACTTAATACCATTCTCTTTTCTTCCTTTCTCAGAGGTACCTGCCATCTTGTATTTGTTGTTCAGTGTAACAAGGCCTAAAACAATTCCATCCATTGTGTGTCCACTCGTTTATGCCATGCGGTATCTGTTTTAAAGTCACACTTGCTGTACTGTTTTGTAACTTGCTTGTTTCCTGTCATACTTTTCAAGATAACGGCCATGTGTGTAGATGTTGGCCAATGCTGTGCCCTGCGTTTTGTGAACACATACTTCATTTGCCTTTGCTCCTCATTAGGGCGATCTCTCCCCTTCTGACAAAGGGCCTCATTCTGTCTGATACCTCATGGACCTAGGAGAAATTCCTTGGCCATTGCCTAGGAGAATAACACTCTGGGGCTAGGTTGTAGAAATTTTCCCTTGCAGCCTGAAGTACAGGTTTACATTTGGTATTTTAGGGCAGTTTTAGAGACTGACAGTGGTGAGTGTGTGAGACCGTAGCTTGTAGATGTCAGATTACTGCCAAGATTGCACGGGGCCATTTTGTTTCTTCTTTGGAACTGTTAATAATATATTTTGCATACGTTTTTAGTTTTTATGGATGTTGATATATTTTAGATGTGTCAGGATGGAATTTTTGAGCTTTGGTTAACTCTGTACCTATTCTTTTGATTTCTATACCTTTAACTCTGCCGATTCCAGCATAATTCTAGGAAACTGCAGTAAAAATGACCATTATCAACTACACCCTGAGGAGAGATTAAATGGGATGTTAATACCTGATTGGGGGGGCGGTCCCCAGATTTGGTCTCCCCAAAGGAAATAAGGGCTTCCCCCAGCAGGACCTTGACATGTTGCCATTACTAAGAACTTGTTAAAGGGCGTAGACTTTCATTGGACCAGATCTACCCAGACATCAGCTGCTCCCACCCACTGCAGACTCGCCTGCCTCTGACTACCTTGCTGCTTGAATAGGCACAAGGTTTAGCAAAGTGCTCCTCTGGAGACTGTGCCAGTGTGGCCTGGGATAGGTGTTGTGAGTCTGGTGGTTTCGTTATACTGAAAAATACCTGTAGCCATGCTGCCACTTAAACTGATCTGAGAAGTACTAAAAAGTTAGCTTCTGAGTTAGCCTGGGAGATGGAATACTCAGTAAGTACTTACTACTGCACAAGCGTGCGAACCTGAGTTTGGTCCCGAATCTACATAAAACCATGTATAGAAGTGCATAGCTGCGATCTCAAAACTGGAGAGAGAGGGGCAGGCCATTCCCAAGGGCTTTCTGGCCAACCAGTATGGCTGAATTGGTGATCTTCAGGTTAACTGAAAGACCCTGTCTCAGAAAAATAAGGTCGCCGGGTGGTGATGACGCACGCCTTTAATCCCAGCACTCGGGAGGCAGAGCCAGGTGGATCTCTGTGAGTTCGAGGCCAGCCTGGTCTCCAAAGTGAGTTCCAGGAAAGGCGCAAAGCTACACAGAGAAACCCTGTCTCGAAAAACAAAAACAAAAACAAAAACAAAAAAAGAAAAATAAAAAAAGAAAAAGAAGGTCAAAGAAGGCACCCCAAAGTTGACCTCTGTCTTCAACACATGTGCACACATATAAGAATTCTCTTCTGGTCTGGCGGTGGTGGCAGGTGGATCTCTGTGAGTTCGAGGCCAGCCTGGGCTACAGAGTAAGTTCCAGGACAAGCTCCAAAGCTACACAGAGAAACCCTGTCTCAAAAAACAAAACAAAACAAAAAACAAACAAACAAAAAAAAAAAATCTCTTCTGGTCTGGGGGTTGTGGCCCAGTGATAGGAGCCCTTGTTTATCACGTGCGAGGCCCTGGCTTCCACTACCAGCATAGCAAAACAAACAAGTGCACACCTACCTACCTCCCAATATGTAGGATATTTCTACATTTTCATCCAATGAATCTTACAGCACAGTTTCTATATCCTGATATACAATCACAGTCATTGACAGTGGGCTGTTAAGGGAACAGGGGAGTCCTTTAAGTCATAATTTATGTCTATTACACTTTGTTAGGAGCTAAATTGCTGAAGTGAAGAGGTGTAACCAGTTAGACATCTGACATTCTCCAGCCCTTCTGTGAGCGTTTTGGATTGTGTTTGATCTTCAGAAGTTGTGGACTTGGGCAGTGCGGCTTGTTTGACTACTGGCAGATCCCTGTTGGGGTAGATACTTCTTTCCCTTAGATTTTCAGCTCAGCCCTTCAATGGTTTTCTCATCTTTCATGGAATCATATTTCTCTGATAAGTAATTTGACATGAACATAGTATTTATATGTGGATGAATTTAGGAGCATATGTTTATTTTGAGATATGAGTATATACTGTTCACTGTATCATATAGTAATGTAAACATAAGTATATTTTTATTCTTTTGGAAAGTTACTTAATCTGGCTTTTTTTTTTAACCCATACTATTTTGAAGTTGTACGTTTAGTGACATTAAGTACATTCATGTTGTATCGCTTTTATCTCCAGCTATCTCTAGAGCTCATCTTCCCGAGCTGGAACTCTACCAAATGACTTAACTTCTTACCCCTTTTCTGCCCACTGTTGGCTGGTGACCCAGGCACTTGTTTGTGTACCATCTTAGAGCAGTAGCAAGCATGCCCCATGTGGCAGGAATTCAAGAACTGCCATGAGGCTGTCCCTGTTTCCTGTGTCAGGAGCTGTTACCGCCCTGTGCCTGCTCTCTGTCCGAGGGACGGTACTGTTTCTCCTGTATGGGAGGAACATACCCTGGGGCTGTGCTCGATGATAAAGTCACATGAGTGCTAGTCAAGTGTGTGTCATAGTGTTGAGAGAACCGAGTCAGACTCTGGGTTTGAAACCACGCTGACAATTTCTGCTATTAAACACAGTCATTGAAATATCCGCTCTGTGGGTTGTTACTAGTGAGATATGTGTAAAGTACTTCACACCAGGCTTAGCACATACTGAGCACTCAGTAAATACTGGCTATTTTCAAGCTAATGTCAAGCCATGGTATGTAGTTGTTAAAATCTAGATTCTGTTATTTTGTGTTGTTAGAGTTATTCTCATACCACCTGCTGTAGGCTCTGACGTTGTTGGAATGAAATCGCGACTTTGGATGGTTGACTAGATGAGGATTCCCTCTCTGCAGGACTGTCATCTTCATTGTTTGCTGTACCCTGACTGTGTCTGGATTGGACACATGATTCTGTCATTGCTCTGTCAAAGCACATTGTCGTGAAAGCGAGGGACGGGGTGAACGTTGAAGAGTCCCCTTTCCTGTGCTGGGCTCTTTCATCTGCGTCATCCCTTTCCTTGTGCCATTCCCAGTAAGATGTCTGCTTGGCTTATTCTCCCCTTCTTGTCGCAGTTCTTCTCGAAGAAGCTCTTTGTGAATAGTTTTAGTTGGTAATCATTTTTAGGTAGAAACGTCATTTACACATCTATCTCTAATGTGTGTGCATGCAAGCCTGTGTATGTGTGTGTAGGGCGGGGGGAGTTCTGGGAATGGATACCCAGGGCTTTATGGCTGCTAGACCAGTGCTCTTCCACATCCCTGGCAGCAGATCTGCTTTAAAGAATAGGTCCCCTTTCAAAATAGATGGAGGTATTGGTTATATTTTTAAAGAAAACAAATTGACAGCCTTTAGTGTCTGAAGAACAGGATATAGCGTCTAGTGTGCTGTTTCACAGATTGAGTTGATTGTGTGATTGTGCTTGTGATATTTAACACTGGAAGTTATGCTATTTATTTATAACAGCGTTGAGTATACTGAACATAGATGGCCCTGGCTCTTCATTCAACTCTGTCCTGCTGAGTCACAGTTAACACTGATTTGAGAGTTCTACTTCCAAATGCTGAGAGGATGCTATACACACATAATCCCACCATGAGGTAAGGTTGGGGGTGGAGAGGGCTAAGGCAGAAGGATTATGAGTATCAAACATTAATTACACAGTAAGACTCTGTCAAAAAACCCAAACCCTCTTGAGATGTTAAGACCTGCCATAGCCTTCTGAACATTTCCCATGTGTCTACACTACTGCACACTGGCCTTTGTTTGGCTTTCTGTTTGATGACTATGCTTGGTGGGGGTTCGAGCCCTTTATTGGGGTTGAGGCCTTGAGTTCAAGGGGGGAGCCAGAGCTGTTTCCTGTTTGCTTGTCTTGACACTGTCTCGGACTCATCCCTCAGATGGGTAAACCTGTGTATAGCACCCGATCAGGGACCTGGTGCAGTGAGCGCGCATGTTCTCTTCATGTTAATTTGTGTCTGTCCATGGTCTAGTAACTGCTGTCGGGACTTTGAGGCATGTTTGTAGTAGTGGGCAGTACAAGTACCACGTTTCCTTGAGTATCTGTCACTTAGTCGTTGCTTTATTGTGTTCCTTAGAATCTGTTTGGCTGTCAATATCTAAGACTCGAAATTCTGTTCCTAGTTTTGTATACTTCAATTATAGCAGATTTGATCACAGAATTGCTCTAGAATTATTTTTCATCTAAAAGTTTACAAATAGTAGTTCTTTCTCTCATATTCCTTTTACCAATAGGTAATCTTTCCTTTGGAAAACTTAAGATTCTCTGTAATAAAATGTGACTGACATCACATTGAAGTTCTGTTTTGTAGTGTTGCTGTCAAAATCCAAAGATGAGTAACACAGAGTCCCTGAGATCATAGTCAGCATATACCGTGGTGGTCCACAGTCATGATTGAGAGTAAAATAAGTGCATAGATAGTAACAGTAACAGCCACTAGCTGGGCATGGTGGTGCATGCCTTTAATCTCAGCACTTGGGAGGCAGAGGCATGTGGATCTCTGTGGGTTTAAGGCCAGCCTGGTCTACAAAGAGAGTTCCAGGACAGCTAGAGCTGTTACACAGAAAAACCACGTCTCGAAAATAAATAAATAAACGAATAAATAAACAAATAAATAAAACAAATAACAACCACAATACAACAGAAATAGTGCTTGACTTCTGGTATATCTCAAGACAATCTGTACCACCGTAAGGGAGAGATACTTTTGCCTTGGCTGCTGGGCTCAAGACTGAAGAAAGGGAAATATCTCACTGGTGTGAGGGAGGACTCCTCAGATAGTGGTTGTGGGGATGATAAACCTTACAGGACCAATAAATATAGTCTAGGCATAGGATGACCAGGAGGAAGCCATTAGAGCGAAGTAGGTAGAAAGTGCCAGTTAGCCAGGCCATGTTGATCTCTGACCATGCAACACTGGGACTGTTTGATGGATACAGCTGGAAAACTGGAAGGTCACTATAGTACCCTCTACGGTCCTTTTCTTCCTGTGTTGAACACGAGGTATCTGAGGCATTCATAACTTGTAACAACTGCGGGTTGAACCAAGGTTAGAGGAGTGAGTGCCAGTCCACCCAGTGGTCAGGGGAAGAAAGATGGAAGATGGTGCTTTGCCATTGCAGCCAGAAGACACCGTTGTGTGGGCATTGGCTTTGGGAGAGACACTGGAGAAGGCAATCCTGGTAACTGTGGAGGAATCTGTTTGTAGATGGTGTTATCAAGAGAATCTAAAAAGACTCTGAAGATCTAGATGTAGAATCTAGAGATCTTGCAGAGTGGTTGGGTTTCAGGATTGAGAGAGAAAAGCAGTTTGTAGAAGACTGTCCGCTGATGGAGTGAGGAGCAGTAGACACCAGAAGCTTCCTTGGAAAGTCAAAGAGGTCTATTTTGAACACATCTAGTGAGAGAGAAAAATGTTCATGAGATGTTGAAAGTCAGTACTGGAGCTTAAGGTGATACCTTGAAGCTTGAAGTGTAAATCGGGTCTTATTTGCATAGATATGATCATTGGAACCCCATCAGCATGTAGATTTCAAGGGGGGCATTAGAGTGGGAAGAAGAAACAGGCTGCATTCAGGAAACAGGAGATGTAGATTTGCAGGTGGAGAGGTGTGAGGAGTAGGTGTCATCCAGAGGTCAAGGAGGAGAAACATTGAAGGCAGTGCTCTCTGCCTTTGCAGCCTGAAGACACTGCTGACAGTTCTGACTGAGCTGGGTTGAACATGGTTTGAGAGATGTTCGAGGAGCCATACTTATTCTGTGGTCCTCCAGGAGCCAATGGAATATTGGGGGGCAAGGGGGGGCAGTGACTGTCTAGTGGCTGATGGTCTGGAAGAGAGCAGGGTGTGTCCGTTAAACACATGCGTGCAAGCACAAATGCATGTACCAGCCACCTTTTCTCCTGGTGTTACAACTTGTTCTCAACCATCTTATTATCTCTAGATTGTCAGGTGAGGAGGGCAGAGACTTTTATCTCTTGTTGTAGGCAAAGCCTAGGCAGTTCCCCTTACTCAGTGAGTGTTGATGGATGAATACATGGAAATAATAGTGATTTTCATGTCTGTCTTTTCTTGCTCAGTCCACTTCAAACATGTTCTGTGGAGTCCAGTCATTGAAAGCTGAAGTGTAAACTTTACAACCATAAAAGAAAACACTGGAGATTGGGGCTTCAGTCAGTCTGAGTCTGAATTTCTGTTCGTGCAAATCTGACCCTAATTGAACTTGCAACATCTTCAAAGCTTCGTTGTCTGTCTGTCTGTCTGTCTGTCTGTCTGTCTGTCTATCTATCTATCTATCTATCTATCTATCTATCTATCTATCTATCTATCTATCTATCTATCTATATCTATCTATCTCTGTAGTGTAGAAGAATTCAGTCCTGATGTCTTGGCTGTTGTGAGGATTGAAGAGGCAGTGCGTGTCAGAGTAGCGGGCACTGTGCTCACACCCAGTCTTTCTTGTTGTGTTCTTTGAGTAGGTCACTTCACTGAGTCTTAGTTTTTCATCTCTAAAAAGGGATGATTGAGCTCATTCGGTTGCAGAGGAAGCATTTAGCCACAGTATGCAGAGTACCTGGCTGCTGTCCTTTTTCATGCTAGGCAGGTTCTCTGTGCAGTGGCTAAGGGGCAGCTCTCGTGAATTCAGACTCTCACCGGAAGGCTTACTAATGACCTCAAGTCTCTGTCCCGGAGTTTTCTTGTCTGTAAGCAGATGACGTGTTAGTGCCCGCTCCATGTGTTTGCTCTGAGGAAAGCAGAGCAGCACACTGCCTTGTCAGCACCAAGTGTGCTCCTGTTTTCCTCCTCCTCTCTCTAGTTTGGAGGTGATTGTAGCTGGTGGAACAGCAAGGACGAGTTAGGTGTAAAGCAGCCTCTTTTCTAACGAAGTTGGCCATGTTTAAGGGGGAAAATGTAATAAAAACCACAAAAATCCTCTGGTGGTTTGACCTGATGAGTGTTGCTGCAGCCGAGCCTTCCATGCACAGCAATGGGAAAGGCTCCGTTCTGGCCTCCATGCTGACCAGGGTTCACTCTCCAGCAATGGCAGTCTGCAGTCTGGCTCCATATCCCAGCCCCCTCAGCCTGCCAGCTGGAACCTAGGAAGTGTTGGGAATGTGGAGCATGGAGAGACCAGGGGAGTCGAAATGGTGAAGGGACAGGTGGCCCGTAACTTTCCAATCTGGATCTCCTCTGCCAGGGAAAGGCTTGGTTAACTAAACTCTCCTATCGAGGACGAGAGCTCTAACTAAAGAGCCCGTTGATGGCATCTGGGAGCACGTGGCTGAGGCACTGAAAGAAGGAGCTACTGCTGTCACCTTGCACCCCTGTAGCAAGCTGCCCCACCAGCAGAGGCTCTCTGGATCCTCTGTGAAGTTCCTGGTGAGCCCCCAGCTCTGGCTTCTTAGTTCTGGGGCCAGCTTCATTTGATCACAGTGATTGCCTGGAATGCTGTGTGAGGGAACTGAGAAGCCACGGACAGGCTCTGGGAATAACCGAATAGCCCAGTCCTCTGTGTAAAGAAGTGTGGAGGGTGAGCGTGTGGCCTGAGTCAGCCTAGCCTGAAGGATTCCATGGAGGGACACAGCTCCGAGACATAAAGCCTAGTTGTGTGCCTGCAGTTTCTGTATCTTTGAATGAGTCTCATTTTTTCCATGGTAAAATAAAAGTAAGTGTGGAGTCATCTCTTCAGTTGGCTCATATAAAAATTACCTATATTTATTTATTCATTTACTCTTTGTTCTGTGGCTTCTGAGATAAAACTGCTCTCTGAACTTTTCATGAGTTTCTCCTGCTTAGTTGGCACATGGTTCTGATCCTTTTCTAGAAAGTTAAGCAGAAAATACAAATTGTGAGTAATTTCACTTATTCTTTAATTTTTAAATGGTATGTATTTATTTATTTTATATGTGTGTTTCCTGGGTGCCCTTGAAGGTCACAAGAGGGCATCATATATCCTGGAACTGGAGTAATAGATGCTTGTGAGCCACCATGGGGGTGCTGGAAACCTAACCCAGGTCCTCTAGAAGAGCAGCAAGTCCTCTTAACTGCTGAGCCATCTCTCCAGCCCCAATATTTCACTTCTTGAATGGCCAATAAGTCACTTGAAACTTGGGAAATGGCTGTAATAGAATTTGTTGTACAGTGTGTTGCCTTTTGGCCTCTCAAATAGATCGTGACTATTCCTTAGTCTGACCACTGAGTCCCAAGATATGTCTTCTTGGGAAATCTTCTTCCCAAGTATTTTGTTTATAGGAATCCCTATATTAATAACTGGAAAGAAACATTTCCACTCAGGCAGTAGTGTTGAAAATAAATGAAGCTTTAAATAAGAGAACATTTAAGAATGTATGTATTAGATTTTTAAAGTATAGGGCATAACCTGAGATTAGAATTGTAACCACTTCTTAGTGTACAGTTTTGTAGCATTCAGCACATTCTCATTATTGTTCAACCATGTGAGGTCTTTGGAGCTGTTTATTCCCCTAACTCTAAGTACATATTGAACAGTCCCCAGTCTTCTCTCCTTAGCTGCTGCCAGCCACACTCTATTCTGCCCCTGTGAGTTTGGCTGTTCTAGATGTAAGAGACATTATACAGTGTTTGTGGATTTTTTTCCATTGGCTTGTTCCACTTAGCACAGTGTCTTTAAAGATAATTCTCCTTTCTGTAGCTGACTATGATTACATCTGCACACCCTGCCCTCATCTCTGCTGCACATAACCACAGTAGAACAGTTGGATTCGAGGGTGGGGGGAGAGGGCCACCATCCCATTTCTCTCAGTGGCTGCCTCATTTTACACAGCATAGCAGTGCACAAGGGATCCACCTTCTAGATCCTCACTATTACATCTTGGCCTCTAGTCTTTTGATGGCCATTCTTAGGGGCGTATGGTGGTGCCTCACTGTGCTCCGGCTTGCACTTCGGTGGTGTTTCGTGGTGTTGAAGGAGAACTGTTGAACAAGTCTACTTCCCACCAAACAGCACAGCACCTCTGTCACAATCATTTGGATGGACACACACGTGTGCATAAATAGGATTCTGTGTGTGAGGCTTATTTCTGGGCTGACTGAAGCATGTGGTGCGCCCTGGTTTTTACTGCTTTGGCTCCCCGACTCTTCTCTATAACTTGAATATCATCTTACAAGCATCTGTGTGATGGCATTCCTGGTGTTTTGTGGGTCTTAACTTGTTTGCTGCTTGTCCTGGAGAATTGGCACCTTAAACCTACCTGGTTCGCTGCTAATGCTTGTGAGATGAAGTTAATTAGCTTAGATATGAAAAAGGCAGAACTGGGAGGCACAAGGCTGGGGATCAGAAATGTTTCTTGGCAGGGTTAGCACTGTTGCTGGGTTCCCTGGGCCTGGAGGAAAGGTTTCTTTGCTCCACTGGTGGCGTTCCCCTGCTTCGTAGACTAGCTGCTGTGATTGCAGCTATTCCTACCTCTTCCTAACAGTGATGACGAGGACTTTTAGAGGAAGAAGAGAACGCGCGGGGGGGGGGGGGGAAGAGTGAAAGAAACTCACTTTCTCAAAAAGTGTTAGCAAGTGATGCTTAAAGTGGAGTCAGAATTGGCTCAGGGCGCTAAGAATCCTTGCTCTGCCCAGGGAGGCACAGTCTGTAGACAGCACAAGACACAGGCTTCTTAGCACCTTTTGTCACAAGTGCCACTGGGGCCTGTAGAGGTTTGGGAAAGATGAATAATTATTTGCCTCTGAATAAATTTAGTACCCACAAAAAGTAGCTTTTTGGTCTTTGATGAGTCTGTTTATATGGCCAATTTGCGAACAAAGAAAAAGAGGTCTTTGTTAAAACAGCTTGTCAACAAGAATCCAGTAGTTGCTCAGTCCACAAGGCTGGCTGTCTCAGCTGGTCTGCAGTAGACAGTGGAATCCTGAGAAGTAGGCATGGACTTGCTAGGAAGTGAGAGCAAGCGGGCACGAGCAAAGGCTTCCTCCTTCCATGTCCCCATAGAGCAGTGGTTCTCAGCCGTCCTAATGCTGCAGCCCTTTCACACAGTTCTCGTGTGGTGAGCCTCAACCATAAAATTGTTTTGTTTCTACTTCATAACTGTAATTTTGCTACTGTTATAAATTGTAATATAAATTTCTGATGTGCAGGATATCTGATATCCAACCCTCCAAAGGGTGGAGACCCATAGGCTGAGAATCCCTGGTAAATAGACTTCCAGCAGAAAGTGTGGCCTAGATTAGATCTGGATTAAAGGTGAGTCTTCCTAACTCAAAGATCTGGATTAGAAGTAGATCCTTCCACTTCAAGTTAAGCAGAAATCTATTACAGGTATACCTTCTATTTTTGAGTTTTAGTTAATTCCACATGTAGTCAAGCTGACAGCCAAGAATGACCTGAATGACTGAGGATGGGAGGAATTTTGAAAGGTGTAGGCCACAGAGTCAGAGGTTTGTGGCCACTCTTGTATCTGCGTCTGCCATCTTGACTCCTCATATCTCGGTGATGAGGTATGGACTAGTCTCTCTCACCTTTGCTTGTTCTTTGAAGTCTCAGGAACAGTTTGGGAGGTTGTTGTCTTTAGTTCATATCTAAATATGTCTCAAGCTAGCTACTGGAAAACTGTCTGAGCCTGGAACACCCCCCCCCCCCCCCCCCCCCCGCCCTGGGGATCTGCACTGAGTGACCAAGGACTAGCTAGATGGCACTCGCCTTCGTTTTTGCCCAACAGTTTGCAGTTCTGTTCAGTCATAGAAACTGGCAGGCATCTCAGGGGACAATGCCAATCGCAGAGGGCTGGGTTAATCAATGAATCCATTTCTTGTGGCGTAGAATCATTTCTGAGCCTTGGTCATTTTTGTGAGCCCAAGATATAGAAGGTTTAATTCCTCCTACACCACTAACGTTTTCGTTAATTCTGGCCAACGGGTCACTTAATCTCGATTTTTAGGTGTGTGATTTTGAAGAATGAACTCGCCTTAGAGGAGCTCCAGAGTGTTGACAGCTGCACTAGTAGGAAGAGCCTGGTGCTGTGGTCTGGAGCCTCAGAGATCTTAACCAAGGTCCAAACCCTGGGCTGGAAGGGCATCATGCTCTCTGGGTATGATTTCATTTTGTCCAGTGTGACTTGGCAGCATCATCTTTAGAAGCAATTGCTGTCGGCAGTCCTTCTGCTTGGTCCCCCTTTGTGCAGTGGAGTTTTGTGCAGCGGTGTCCAGACATTTATGCACTGCTCTTTATGTGAGCCATTACTGGAAATAACCCAAGAAAATAGTAGTTTCTACTCAGAATCCTGTTAGCCTTAGAAAGAAGGAAACCCTAGGCAGTGTTCATAGAGTGATCCACAAACGGAAGCAGAATGTTCGGAGGCGGGCCTCTCACTTGCTCACGTAGAGGAAGGAGGTTGGAGGCCCAGGGGCCTAGTTCTGTGCACTTCCACACCTGCTATAAACAGGAACTTAAATGGCATTCTTACTCTATTACATGTAATTCTTTGTGAAGCTGTTCACTGCATTGTAAAATAGATTTAACAAGTACTTATATCGTGACAATTTAAGTGTTTTAAAATCTAATATTTAACAATAACAATAGAGTGTCAGTGGTAATGGGGTTATGAGTATATATTATACAAGACTTCAGAGTTTGTCCACATTCTGCAATTTGTTAATCATGTCACCTTCAAAGCTTACCTCATTCCTAATCACACAAATGTGAGGTCACAAATGGAATATTTCTAGATTAGAATTTTCTAACTCTGAGGTATAGTAAAATCATGTTTTTTTGTTTGTGTTTTTGTTTTTGAGACAGTCTCTCTGTATATTCTTGGCTATCTTGGAATACTATATGTAGACCAGACTGACCTTGAACTTACAGAGCTCTCCCTGTCTCTGCCTCCCGGGTGCTGGGATTAAAGGTGTGTGCCACTATGCCTGGCTTGTTTTGTTTTGTTTTTTGTTTTTGTTGTTGTTGTTTTGCCTTTTGTATCACAGACGTTGGGAAGAGTGTAACTCTCCATGTTCCTACCATCCATTAAGAAGTCATAGACATTCTTCTGCTGTGTAAGTGGTAAAAACAATACTAGAAGTAGAGAGTTTAGAATGTGAAGGCTATAGAGTCCTAGATATATTATATCTAGAGTCCTAGATATATTAGCCCAATTCACGTTACACGTGCACTTCCTTTTTTTCCTTACAATTCTAAAGCCCAGATACTGCTTTTCTTTCTCCTTCTGTTGAGTATTGTCTCAGTTAGGGTTCCTATGGATGTGATCAAACACCGGATGAAAGCAGCTTGAGGAAGAAAGGTGTGGCTAATTCTCACATCACAGTTTGTCACCAAAGGAAGCCAGGACAGAAACTGGAGCAGCAGGATCCTGAAGGCAGGAGCTGATGCCAAGGCTGTGGATGAGTGCCACTTACTGGTCTGCTTCTCATGGCTTGCACAGCCTGCTTTCTTATAGAACCCAGGACCACCAGCCCTGGGATGGCACCACCCACCATCAATCACTAAGAAAAGGCTCTGTATGCTTGCCTACACCTTGACCTTAGGGAGGCATTTTCTCAGTTCAAACTCCCTCCTCTCTGATGACTGAAACTTGTGTCAAGTTGACATAAAACCAGCCAGTACACATGCCAACCTAAAATGTAGTAATTGCCATCATTAATTGAGGTGTTTGAGTATCAGACCTAGGCCATTTATTCTACGTGTAACTGGCAGCTTTGTACCAGTAGCCGTGATAGCCTTATATATAGGACACATAAGACTCGGAGAGGGAGCACATTGCTTGGGCATCTCCATATCCAGCATACGAACTCAAAGGCCATACTCTTCTGTCCCTATAAAGAGGCTTCTTCCAAAGCATTTCCCATCCTCTTGTGTCGTCACTTTTTTAAGGAAAAGGAAATGTTTGTATGAATAAAACATGGAAGCAGCAGCAGGGTGGGTACTGCTCTAGAAAGGGCTGAGAAGTGTGCTCCCTCCCCCTTGGTGCCTGTGCTCTGCTCTGAGGAACCAAATTCTCAGATGGACTAGCAAGGAAGCCTAGTGGTTAGCTTAGACCCACCCACATTTCCCCATCCTAAAGCTACGGTGTCACATAACATAAATTGGTGAATATGGTTAAAAAAAAAAATCAGTCCTAAGTTGAGTCCTAGGCATTGTTCAGGATATGCACATGAGAGAATGGAGAATACTGACGAACCATTTTAGAATTCTTGTATAACAAGCTTTCCCTTTGGAAATGGCTCGTGTCCCTCTCCAGGGACAAACAAGATGCTTACATGACGGGATACTCTGCAGTGAATAGGAACACAGTTAATATATGCAGTACCA
Organism: Peromyscus nudipes; assembly: GCA_902168325.1. Classification (NCBI taxonomy): domain Eukaryota; kingdom Metazoa; phylum Chordata; class Mammalia; order Rodentia; family Cricetidae; genus Peromyscus; species Peromyscus nudipes. The sequence goes on from CABHPH010113626.1 coordinate 21,231, forward strand.
TGAAGGAGTTGTAGAAACTCAAGGCTGAAAGAAACCAAAGAATAGTTACCATGCGATTGTATTCATTTGAAGTTTCAGAAAAAAGCAAAACTGCTCTGTAGTAACAGAAAAGCAGGATGTTAGCACTGTGTGTGGATGAGGAAGTGGCACTTGCCGCAGCATAAGCCCGAGAGAACTGTACAGGAGAAAGCTTCATAGAACCTGGGTCTGCCACACCTTTGCTGGTCTCAACCCCTGAATCACATGCCTGAGCTCTGTAGGTTACACCAAGTATAAATTATGTCTCAGTTGACAAACTAGAACATTATTTCCGCTAAGTCCTTCTTTTACTCCTCATCAAGCTCTCGGATTCAGACCTGAGCATCAATGACACATTACCATCAGTTATACTTTACCCCCATTATAGATGTTAACACCAGAAGCAGCCTCACAAATTTTCTCATCTGAATCTTCTATAAACACGGCTGCCTTGGTGAAAAAAGTTTAAAATTGCTAACGATAAAGTCTGTTGCAGTCACCCTCTACATTCAAGAGGGAGCTTAGAAGATTTTACCAATTTGTGCACGCCAGCAGAAAGCGTGGCAGAGGGACAGATTTGCTAACAGTGATACAACTTGAAGTGTAAGCACAGAATCTGATGAAGACATTTTACTGAGATGGGTTTGGCAGGAGACAGTTTCTTCCTGCAGTTGATCTGATCTGAGAACACAGTGTTCTGCTGCTGCCTCTGGTCTAGCTGAGAACAATCTGCAAAAACTCTGTCATTGTGGTTAAGAAAGAATATGTCATATTGATGTTGGTTATTTGTGACCTCACCCTACCTCTATGGAAATGATCTGCAAATTACACCAAAAATTTGTAAGCTGAAACTGAACCCATTCAGGTAGACCAGATGTCACCAATGCTGTGTAGCTGGTTTTCCCTCCTATTTTCTAGCCGTTTCATTAATCATCCCATGGTGTCTAGGCTTATTGATGTTAGAGTCTAAGTGTGTAATGCAAGTGCTTAAGTAGTTATTACAATCATGACTTTGTCTTTAACTCTTAGTCCAGTATCTTCTAGAATTCTGAATGGTTTCTGACTTTTTAATTGTAAGGTGTTACCATGGGCTGACATTTTGAATTTTTGACTTTTATTTTCCCAGTCTCTGAAACATGTTATATTATAATTGAATTTCTTTGCTCGGGTTGTTAGTTATGCAAACCTGTGTTCCCTAGCACTAACCCACTATCATTTCGGATGCTTACTTGTGAGGGCTGTCTTCCAGAATGGCCGTGGTCCCTTGACTCAAAGAGAATTAGTAAACACTCACTAGGTCCACTAGAGTATAGGCTGAGTGGCTAATATAATTAAAGTGATCCAGAAGTAAAATTGTCAATTCTTTGAATTCTGAGAAATTAGTGTTTTGTACAGATAAGTACTCCTTGATAATGATAGTAATCCCTTTTGTTGAGTAGTTTCTGTAAAACTTCTGGGTTTTCTGTATTAAAGTACCTAACTTGGGCTTGGTTTATTTATGAATAACACAGAATATGTAAAGTGATTTGTGAGAAACTGTCTTGATCTAGCGTTAAAGTAATAGTCTCTGAAATACTGCACGTGGAAGGACAAATATGGTATGGCCTCACTCACAAGAGTCATGATAGTAATCAACTCCATAGAAAAAGAAAGTGGAATGGTGGCTGCTAATGCTGGGAAAGGAGGAAATGGAGAGCTTTTGAGGGCTCTGAAGTTTCAGTTTTGCAAGATGAAACAGATCCATTACACAGCAGTCTGAAAACACTTAATACTACTGAATTTAAGATGGTTAACATACTGGGTGTAATGGCTCATGGCTGTAATCCTATACTAAGTACTCAACATATACGCAAACCAAAACATTACTATACCCCATAAATATGTACAAATGTATGTCCGGAAAAAAATAAAGATGAGCCAGAGAACTGGCTCAGCAATTAGGAGCACTCAATGGTTTTGCCAAAGACCTGAATTAAGTTCCCAGGAGATCTGATACATACACCCTTGAACACTTGTGAATACTACAGACACACACACACACACACACACACACACACACACACACAAATTTAAAGAATATATTTTAAATTTTTTAAAGAGATTAAAATTCAGTGTGAAAATAAAAGGAGACCCACTCTCCAGACCTTGTAGCTATTTCCTGTCACCCTTGGTCAGCTCCTCTGTGCTCTTTAACATTGTGATGTCTCTTTCAAACTGTTTACAGAAAAGCTTTAGAGATAACAGAAAACTTTCATGCTTGGAACAACAGCAGAGAGAAAGAATTTGGTTATAAGGGTCCCTCTTTCACAGATTTATCCCAGGATTCAGTGCCAGGTGTGACGTCAGGAGCCTTAATGGCCCTGGCGGCAAGTCTGTCTATAGGAAATGTGAGGATGAAAACTTCATCCTGAAGCAAGTGTTGGTATCTTGTCCTTGGCAAATGCTGAAGCCAACGCACATTCTTCCCAGGCATGGGCAATCCTGAGTGGCTGCATGGCAAGCCTGTGGACTTTGGGAAGATGAAAGTGGCATGGGCATTGTGGACGTCACAGAGCACTTTGAGTTGAGGAACAGTAAGGCCAGCAAGATGACCATTGGTACCTTATCCATCAGAGCAGTCCTTCAGGAGCGCCCACCCACCCCACTTGTCTGCTCACAGTCCCCTGATGGAGAGCACAAGTCTCTTGATGCTCCCATGCACTCCTGTTTTCCTTGTTCCCCTCCAAGTCTAGCTGGTTTGGAGAGTTAAGTGTAACTATGAATAAAGAGGAAATGAGGAGAAAGAAAGAAAGAAAAGAGTGAGTAAAGAAGCCTGTGAGCACAGAGGAAAGAGCACAAGGCATTCCCGACACCTTCCTTCTAATACTGCTGTCAGGGGCTCTCAAAAAGTGAAAACACCGCCAATTATCAGTCCCTGTGCTGGCATTTCATACACATTTTTGGAGGTCATCTTATTATTCTTAATTCTTACTAGATCACATTGACTAATGAAAGGAACTTTCTGTATTTTTAAGATTGTGTTAGCCATGGAAGTACTTTTCTTTTTGGAGCAACTTACAAATTACTTACTAAGGATAAATTCCTGGTAAGGGTACATTTTGGTATTAGTGTGCTATGAGTATTTTACTAATACAGGGAATTCATTCCCAGCATGTGAGTAGCTGTAATATCCCCAAAGTGCTCATCATGCAAGATTTGACAGATTTATGTCATTGGGGGCAAAGCTCAAGAGAGGAGCAGGGAGGGCGTGCATGTTTCCTTGTAAATGTCCCGCCTTCTGGCATTGTGGTTCCTAGGATGCCTTTAGCATGCCACATCTACAGAAAGGAAGACCTGAGTCAAAATGCTTGCCTTGAGCAGTTATTTTTAGTAGCAAATCTATCTAGAAACCGTATTTTTTTCTTCGTGCCAAGCATTCTAAGAAGAATAATGTTATACAGGTATGTGAGTGTCTGTCTGTATATCATCCATGCACATGTGTGCTTGTGTGAGAGCGTGATCCTGAGTTAGAGACTGTGTTGTGTGTATGGGAAGGGGGGTGGTGGGGAGGTGGGGGAGAAGACGTCTCCTAATAGCAGGAGGGGTAGAGGCTTGCTCAGTCTGTTATCATAAAGCCCTGTTAATGTAGCTTCTGCATCATGTGACTGAAGAAAAAGCTATTATCTCAATGAAAGGAAAGCCGGGTTTTAGAGCAAGCGATAGAATAGAAGCAGGAAGAATTTTCGAGTGTTCCACCATGCTGGATTGTTAAAGGGGGATCTGTCTGGTCAGCAGCTGAGAAAGGATCCATGAGGCTAGTTTGTCAGCTCTCCCTGAGGAGGAGATAGGAGGAGCTGAGCGGCAGGATGCTCAGCATGTGCTTCAGTTTACATTTAGGTAAGATATGGGCTGGGCTGGGGCCGATGGAGATTTATCTGAGCAACGCTTGTTCATTGCTAATCCAGAGAGGGGTTATTTGGAAGAGTGCTGTGTAGTGTGTGTGTGTGTGTGTGTGTGTACGTCCCCGGTGAAGATACAGAGACCGGCTGTGCTCTGCGGTGATCGCAGAGGCTGTGGGCAATTACCAGGTGTGTTTCGGAAGTGCTCTGACTTGATATTTGGTAATGTTCCTGGAATTCTGTGTGCTTCAGGCTTGGGTGTACTTGTGGAAGGGGGAATTGAGCACAACCAGATAGTGACAGTGTTCTTAGGAACAAATACAGTGTGACCCAATTGATTCTACGGTCCTTATTCTTTTGTGTTTATTTAATGTTTAAAGATTACTTGCAGATTTGCTTGTTTAGAGGAAGTATTTTGGGAAGCATTTTCTGAGATTCAGAGTAATCTTAAATCTTTAAGATGCAAATCTTAATTATTGAGATGAATGTCATTATCATATGCTTTATGCTTGTGTCTCTTTTTTTCATTATCCTTTTGTAATTTTAAGCTCAAAAAATATTTTTTCAGTGAATTTTAAATCAATCAATTGATTAGGTAACAAATCGAGCTTTCTAATTTTGGCTAAAGCTCCCGTTGGATGGTTTCTGTTACATAGTACTTTACTTTCTCTGTTTGGTCCTTATGCTTTTATATGCAAAGAAACTAAATAGCATCCACCTACTCTGTCTTCAGAGCAAACTTGCCCATTCTTAATGCTACTAGTTCTCTTGGTAGTAGTATGTGCCTTCCTCTTAACCCGGAAGACTAGTACTCAAAACTCCAGCTGGTAAGAGATAAGCGCAGGTGTCGTCTGAAAAGTTAACTGCCACACAGGGGTTAGCCCAGGAACTGATTGGCTGGTTTCCACATTTGTTTTCTGGAGTGAAGATTCTCAGTTTCAAGCAGGTGTGTGTGTGTCCAAATCACATTTACATGTGAAACTAAGTGATGATTTATACCATTCCCTTTAAAAATTGACATCCAAGGAGGTGAGAAATCAATCAGGATATTCATGCAATGTGTAGACAGTTTAATAAATGATTACTTCTTTGACCTTTTTCCAATAAAAGCAACTCGGACCTAATTTTTAATTGGACTGAGTCAAGGACATTCTCCTTCCTTACATGATCTACAAACCATACACTTGTATGATTGAGTTGGATCTGATCTTCATACACAAGCTTTGCTCTTGGAGACAGTGGCATTGTCATCTCAGCTCAGTCTGGACTGCATAAGATAGTTTGGTTCATAAGATCAGTAAATGAGGCTTTCGTCATTCTGGATTAAAAAACAACTACAGAAATCTCTCACATTTTTAAAGTATTAAGGTTTCAGCCCAAAAGATAACAGCTATATATGTTAAATATTTTAATAGTAAAAAAAAAAAAAACTGAAGCTAAATTGTATGGGCAGTCAATGTTTTTCATTGTTTTTGCTGTTTAATTTATAATTTATTTATTGTTTTTTTCATGTATAATCTTCAAATAGCTTGAGCAGTTTGCAGTAATGAAAGTTGGTTTCATTGAGCACTGATATTAGCAGCAGCAGTAGTGTTACTATTATTAGACTCTGAAAGTCTGGGCTGGGGGAGAAGGGGGCAAATAATCCAGTGAGATAACTTAGTAGCTGGCATTGGAGCCAAGCGTCATGTAATGTGATTTTCCTCAATATTCTGTGGCTTTTAAATGGTTGAAGGAATTTTATGCAAACATTTCTGTCTCCGAGCGCCCTTTCCCGGTGGCTTTGCGCTTGGCTCTCCAGAGATGGGGCAGCTCTAGATGACAGTGTGGAGTAGTGTACCCTGGGCCCATCTTCTCTGTATCACAACAGCGGTCCTCAGAGGGCCGGGGATGTCTCAGGGACCTGGAAGTGATCATTTTACTGTCCTACAACAGAATAGTTTGTTAGATTGTACTAGTTTTGCTGATCTGTGGGTTTTATTTCTGTGGCTCTGAGTGATTGAACATGAGGCTTCAGAGGGCACTCTACCTTCAATCTGTAGTACTTTCACAACAAATTACTGTATTGTGTTATCTAAAAATGTCTTTACTTAATGGGCGTTGGAAGCAAAGAAAGCCCTCGGCTACACTGAGCAAAGAGCAAGTTTTGACATCAGAGTAGTGTCCAAACAGGCTAGACAACCAGCCTGCCAGTCCTGCTGCGCTTCAGTATTTAGCCACAGTAATTAACCACAAATATTATAACCAGGCCTGATCTTGTCAGGCTGGGGGCTTCATTTCGTGGAGTCATGTTTAATTTGTGGGGAAGAGGGATAAGGAGAACTGGAGCTGAGCGACACCAGTGCTGTGAGACTCAGCAATGGCCGCAGGACCTCTGGTATTGAGTCAGAATTAAAGGACTGTGTGTGTGTCTTCAACAGTGCTTAACTTGCAGGAAGCCCGGGAATATAAAGCTCGTGAAGTGCAGGAGTCGCAGCCAGCATGTTTTCTCAAGGCAGTTAGTTTCTAGGATTCAGAACACTGTTGAGGCTCAGGAGCAAGGGCTTACCTGTTGCTCACTGATGTGATGGTCTGTCCTCGACGGAAGCTAGCTGGAACGTTTCTCATGTTTCCAGCTTGTAGAGCTTAATCAGCAACATTATAGCAGAAAGAATGTGTGCTGTATTTTAATTGTTAAAAAAGGAACTAAGTCCTTACTTTTTGCGTTTTATCAGTGATTTTGTATGAAACAACTAAATTCTGTTCTTGACGTTTAATGAAGTATTTCTTACTGGAACACCGATGGAATTGAATGCTACCTAGAGCTAGAAGCTAGGTGTTTGGTTTCGTCATCTTGGATGCCAGCTCAGAGTGGTAGATTAATTGGTTAGCATAAGGGCTGGTGGAAGGATGCCACAAAGCTTCTGGTCAAATGTGTATGTCATTAGAGTTTAGCTGAAATGAATGATAAATCTTGCACCGAGACTTCAGATAGCAAGAACTTTTGAAATAATGTTTATTAACTGGCCTTTTCCAATTTTGCTTTTTTTTTTATATATTGAAAATACCCATTATATCATTTTTTATGAATGCTTTTAAAAATAATGTTTTGTGGGCTTTCTTTTTTTCATATATGAGGAGAAAGAGTACATTGGCCAAGCACTATTCACCATGGAGCTTCCCTGGCCTTAAATTTAACTGTCATTGAACCAAGGTGTCCATTGGCTCAGTCCTCACATCCCTGTCCCATGCCTGTCTTACAGTTGAGCAAACACACACAAAGAGATCTGTCCAAACAAAGGTAAGAGGATTTGCACCCCGATTATTTGACTCCAGCATCTCTGATCTTAAGTTGCTGTATACTGAGGTCAGGTGGTGTGGATGGCTTGTTCCAGATTAGTAAGAGCAGGATGAACATAGGGACAAGGAGAGGGCCGGGGGTCCGGGACCTGGGGAAGGAGTTCTGTTTGACATGTTTGTGCACTCAGTGAACTTGACTTCTGCCTGACTTCACATATATCAAGAGGGAAGCACTTCAGAAAGGATGTTTAGTCTGCATTGAAAAGAACCATTTGCTCATGGATGTGACTTCACAGCTCATGCAGAAATGTCAGAGGCGGGAGATCTGATGGAGTGTCCCTGTGGGCTGGCACGGATGCCATGAGATTGACGGGTGGGGAAGCCCTGGAGGTGTGGGGTCTGACGGAGGTTTGTACCTGTGTTGTCCTCCTCCTCTGCTTGTTCTCAGGGTCCTCTACCCACTGCAGTGCTGTTTGATTCAGCACTGAATCAACCACAGAGAAACCACAGAGGAGCCACGAGAAACTGCTTGCTTTCAAACAAGGACAGCACCCTGGGATGCAAACCACTTACTAAGATTTGTTGTAAGTCCTTTTACATCCATGCAGATTCCCTGGAGATGAGTTCTGTCTGCGCATTCTTTCAGATGGGGATCTCTTGCACTTTGTCATACTTTTAATGGTCTATAGTTTTGTTAGTCACTTTCTCGTGGCTTTGACAAAATGCTGAAGTCAAGTTAACTTTGTAAAGAAAAGAGCTTTATTTTGGCTCCTAATTTAGAAGATCCAAAATTTAAGTCAGTGGTTTTAGAGTCACATGATGGTACAGAGCATGTGTTATGTCTATATGTGTCTGGTCCCTCTTCTTCCTATAAAGCCACAAGGATTCCATCGACGGAATTCTACCCCAAAGCCTTTATCCACTTGCCGAAGAGTGCACCTCTCCACACCACAGGCAGATTGTTCTGCCTCTTACTGTTGTTGACACGTGACACTAGGAATTCATACCCGCCGTGTGGCGTGGAGGGTGTTCA
>CABHPH010113627.1:0-24846 GCA_902168325.1 Peromyscus nudipes
ATATATATATATATAATTGAATGAATACTGTGAATGTAACCTATGAATACCACAAATGTAATTAATATCATGAGTGTAATTAATGAATATCATGAGTGTAATTTAAAAAATAAATAAAGTCAAAAAAAAAGTCAGCATGGTGAACATCATTAAGAGTATCCTTGAGCTCTTTTGATGTAACAGGAACATGCAGGAGAAGCAATTTTATGGGTGAATATAACCTACTTTTCACAAGCAGTCTCACGATATACCAGAGGATTTTATGGGTGAATATAGCCTACTTTTCACAAGCAGTCTCACGATATACTAGCAGATGACAGTTGGCAAACTTTTATCTTGGTGACACTCAGAAGCCCTGAAGCTACTCTTCCATGGGAATGTGAACAACGAGGAAACAACAGAGGCACCAGAGAAAACACTAGAACCTCAAGGCAAATAATAAAGGCACCATGAGGCTTGTGGTAGAGTATAAGCTAAGTTAGACTAGTATCCCTCACACGCGGCAGCTTGGCCTGAGAGGTCCCATGGTGTTTTGAGGAACATGTTGTAAAAAGTAAACAATAGTTCTCTTGCCACTGCAGAGACTCTATGGCATAGATAAAGAATGTGTTCAATGCCCAACAGAAGAGGGCTGTTAAAAAATAACCTACAGGAAGAGTACAGCTCCCACATAGATACAAAATTGTTTCCATACACACGATATGAGAAGACCAAGAAAATGTCTTAACTGGTTCAAAGAAAAAGCACAAACTGTTCAGATTCATAATGAGCAAAAGAATGATAAGATGAATTTCACACAGGGACAAAAGCAAGTTTCCCACATAAGAGAGAAGAAAAGCTAAGATCATCACTAGGCCAGGCATGCACATGCAGCTGCCAAATTACCTCCAGTTTATAAAGAGTTAATTGCTCAAAATCATAGGCCAAGCGAAGATCTGGTCACCTGTAAGCATGTGCTCTCCATGTTTCAGTTTTCCGCTGAGACACACAGATTGTTCCTGGAGTTTGCCCGGCCCTAGGAAAGATCCCAAAAGCTGTGCATTGGCCGCGACTGTTGCAGCCACACTTGGACAAGTAATTTGCTGGGATTCCGTAGCTGAGTGCTGCTATCTGAGATGCCAGTGTTCCACACTGCTCATTAAAGAGCAGCTACATTTTTATATTAGCAATCTATGTGTAGCAGGGCTAATTTAATATTTTTAGAATTCCTAGGCACCTGGCATTCTTTACCCCTGGGCAAAAACAGGACACAGGTTTTGCTATAAGCCAAAACCAAATTATTTTACCCCAAAGAAATGTGATTTTTGCTCAAAAATCCAGGTGAGTATTGAATTGAGACTCCTGGGTTCTGTGCCCTGAAGTGGGAACATGCTCTCAGGCCTGGGAAGTCTGGAAACCTGGTGTTTCCTTGGGAGTGCCTCTCTGGTGAGCCCTGGTTCTACCTCTTCCAAATGGCTCCCAGTGGTCCTGTGCACTATTTTTCACTTGCCCAGGCAACAGATGCAAAGTCCTGTGCTTGTGAATGAAGCCCTCCACTCAGAGGCAGAAAGCAGCCACCTTGCCTGACATAAGGGTGACCTTACCCACTGGCAGTCCTCCTCAGGCACCACTGTGGTGGTCCTATGTCAGCAGGCTGGAGGAGGCTTTGTTCACTGATCTGAACTGGTTCTGAGCAAGTATCTATTCTCTCTGCTCTCTCTGAGAGTGCCACTCCAACACTTTCCTAGCCAGGCCACTCCAGTCCTCAGGAATGTTTCTGCTACCCCTTTCCTGTTCTCTGCAGCTGACAGCTTTATTCAGAATCTGAAGAATCATGTAACCCTGAGCAAGCAGGCTGGGAGAGGGATTAGGATCCCCCTGAACCAGGAGGAGGGGCAGATCCTCGGCACTCTAAATGCTACCTAAATGGTTAGCTTGGCCCACAAAAACTGTGCATGTCATTAGGCCCTTGGTGAACGTGTGAATATTTCTGTAAGTAGAATTATTCCCCAATGGGCCCAATGGGGATGTTAGATGCGAACTATACATGCAAACTGCTAAACGGGCTGGCCTGGGGTTGCATGGGGTTACCTCGTGTTGTTCATTTAAGTACTGAAGAGCATCTGTCGGTGGCTCTGTTGTGGCTTGGGCGATGGTAAACTGTTGTGACAGTAGACAGTCGCCAGGGTGGGCAGCTCTGAAAGGAAAACTCTGGCTTGTCCTAATACAGCATGTCGTCATCATGGAGAAGGGCACACACTCTACTAGTTACCAAGCCTTGAAGCACTCTTCCCATTTTTTTAATACTAGTATCAAGTTATATCTACATTCCCTGTGATGTCAAATTGGAGTGCTCCTTTTCTTACATTTAGAATTAGAATATTGTCCTACCCATGAGAAACTTACAATAAATACCAGGATTATAGAGCTAGATTTATTGATTAATTCAAAAAACATTTACCAAGTATCCCATCTACAATGTGGAAATATAAAGCTGTATGCCACGGTCTTCCATCGAACTTAAAATACAACGGGTCTAGGCACTGACTAAAGGCGGGCATGAATATTACATCCTCTCAGAATGCTGGCATGTGGTTGCTGTTGTCTTTCTGATGTCGAGAGCTCTGGATTTTTACTAATTTGACTAGAAATGAAATTCTGATGGTGGTATAATGACACACCAAATGGGAGCACTAACAACTGATCCGACCAGAAAATCAAGACAGGACTGGAGAGGTGGCTGTGCAGTTGAGAGCATATACTTCTCTTACAGAAAACCTGAGTTTCGTTCCCAGCACCCATGTTGGGCAACTCATAACAGCCTGTGACTTCAGCTCCAGAGGACCAGATGCCTTTGGCTTCTTCCGGCACCTGCACTCAGGTGCATATGCACACGTGGAAACACACATGTGCACACACACACACATACACCTGCACACACACACACACACTTAATAATAAATTTAATTTTTTTCAAAAAAAAGTCATTTTTGGTATTCATCTGTTTTAGTTGAAAATAGTAATCCGTGTTTTTTGTATAAATTATCCATATCCCATCACTTCTTTGTTCTTAATTGTTTTGTTCTAAATGAAGAAAATGATGGTTAGATTACGTCTGCTGATTCTCATTCTTCATCTGGATATTATAGCTCTTTTTCTTTTTTTAGTTCTAGTTTTGGTGTTTTGAGACAGGGTTTCTCTGTGTAGCCCTGGCTGTCCTGGAACTCACTCTGTAGACCAGGCTGGTCTTGAACTCACAGAGATCTGCCTACCAAATGTTGGGATTAAAGACGTGCACCACTGCCTGGTGTGGATATAGCTCTAATGCTATCCAAGAAAAGGAGTTTCCTGTAAAGTGATTAACATAAAAACACAAACTGTGGTATACAAAGCTCACACTTACAAACCATGCAATCAGTTTTTCAAAATTATACTGTTTTGAGTAAATTTACAATTTGTGTTAGGTCACATTCACATGTTACCACTTGTGGTCCACAGACCACAGGTCGGACACGCATGCGTGTGAGAACGAAGAGGCTGGTACATCCCCTTTCATCTGAAATCAGGTGCATGCAGAGTGGCACCGCCATGGACTAGGTTCCATTTTAGTAAGAAATGTGAACTCTCCTAACACAAAGTGGACTGTGCGATTCTGGATCTCAAGCAAACAGTTTCTCGTACTGTTGTGACTGGAATTTAAGGTTCTTTACTAATCTGCTCTACTATAAAACCAGGGGATAGGGGCTTATGGTAGGAAATCGATTTGATGACAGTTGCATCTAACTCTAGAGAGAGAGATTCTCAGGGTCACTTTCCCTTGCCACAGCAGTGCTACACTTGAAAGAAAGGAAGGAAGGAAGGAAGGAAGGAAGGAAGGAAGGAAGGAACGAAGAAGAAGGGGAAACACAAAACAAAAGTTAGGAAACCACGTGTAGTTCTCTGAACTGGGAGGTAATCCTTCCCATGCAGGGGTCCCAGCAGTGTTGCCCTCCTGGTTTCCAGCATGGAATTCCCTTGAGAACTTACTCCAAGGCCCCCATTACACTGAGGTTAGGACCAATGTGGTCATCTTAGCAAACTGCTCATCCTACAGTTGAGTTCATCATCAGTCCTTATACTCAGCTCCCAGTCTTTTGCTGAACTCAGTTATAACCACCCCTTGACATTCCCAAAGATAAGTAAGGTATAAAGGGTCCCAGCTGCCCCTGATGCACCTGTGTTGGTTTACACTGATTGTCATTTTGTCAGGGTTCACCATCACAGTGCCTCAGAGGAAATGTCTTCATGGGCTTAAGTAAGTTGGGAAGAGCCCATCTATCAAAGGCCCTGGTTTGTGTAAATGCAAACTTATTTGAAAGAGAGTCTGGACTGAGAATACAGCTGAAGGGCTCCCCTACTCCTTGAAAGCAACTGCCCAGGAAACAATTTCTCCAGGGTCAGCACCCAGATACGGACACAGCTATTGTCCAAGGGGCACAGGCTACACTTGCATTGGCAGCTGAATTTGGCAACCATCACCCCTGTGGTACCGGCTTTGCAGGCATGAAAAGTGCAAGATTGTGGGTGTCATAGAGTCTTGCCCCAAGGCTTCTAAGGGCAGCTGAAGACAGACTATTTGTGGTCGGGTCAGTGTAGGGTAAAAAGAGACAGTGAAAGAACACCCTGGCCCTGAGACCAGAGCAAATGAATCACATCCTGCCCCTAACCAACCCAGGAATTAAAATCCAACCAATCCCTGAGCAGGAAAACCTATCCATCCTTGGATATGAAATCCAACCAATCTCTGAGCTTGTCCTAAACTCAGGATTTGAGATCCTACCAATCCCCACCCTGAAAATCTTCACCCTGGAATGCTCTGCCCCTAAGAAACCCTATATAAGCCTGTTCAGTTTGGAGCTGCCTTTTTCCACCCTGGCAGAGGCAGCTACTCTCCTGGACTCTTCCCTCACAATAAATCTCTTGAGTGAAGTTTATTGTAATAACTTTCTTTTGTCAGAGCTGAGCAAAGAAGAGTTGTAACAACTTTCATCAGAGCAGAGCAGAGCTGTAAAGGCTTTCACAGAAGCAGAGCAGACCTGCTACACTTCCACCCGGAAACTTTCCCTTAGTGGAGCAGAGCTGTAACCACCTCCGACCTTCGGCCTTCGCCAGAGCCGAGCAGAGCATAACTGTAAAGCTTTGGCTGGGGAAACTGTCCCTTGCAGGAGCAGAGTTGTTGCACTCCAGGGACACGGAGCAGAAATGTAACACTTCTCTGAGGCAGAAGAGGAACACGGCTGTAACAACCTCGCTGGGAAAAGCCTCACCTGCTGGAGCAAAGTTGTTACACTTGCTTTAGGGAAACCTTTTCTGGAGCACTGTAATGCTTTACTGGGGAAACCATGCCCCCATAGGAACAGAGCTGTAACACTTTTATTGGGATACCTTTCCCTTCAGAACTGTGGGTATTTCTTGCTTCCAATTGCCAGGATACCTTTCTCTCAGATCCGTAACACTTAGCTGAAGGCAGACTATTTGTGGTAGGGTCAGAGTCTCTGCAAGGAGACTCCAAGAGACCACCATGTGATACTGTGAGCGTGAAGTATAAGTTGCATCGGAGACCCCAGGATGCTGGAGATGCCAGAACCGTGAGGCATCTGCCAAGGAAAACTGCAGGCATGGGGTGACCTGGCCCAAGACAAAAGCCATGTGTTGTGCAGTAAAGCTGCCAGTGTGGAGCCACCAAGACCTTTGGAACCCAGGTGATTCTAGAACAAGTCCCAGATGCAGGACATGAGGCTGCAGGGTCTGGTTTAGTTTTTGTTGTTTTTCTGTTCTGGTCTTTGGTCTTAGTTTGGTCAGAGCATTCCTTGCTATGCTCTGCTTTGCTATTTGCTACCCTTTTGGGATGAGATGAGTTAGTTAGTGCCACTGCATGTTTAAAGCAGGCAATTTGTCTTATGATATTAAAAGGGATTATAGTTAATTTTTTTAAACAGTTAAGTCCCAGAAGAGCCTTGGGAATTTTAAACAATGTTGGAATGATTAAGGATTGTGGGAACTTTTGATGTTTAACAATGCATTTTGCGTTATGAGATGGCCATGAAATTTTCAGAACAAATGGTAGTAAGCTATGGCTGAAAAGTGACATGTTTGGGTGTCAAGTTGGTAAGGGGTAGGCTTGTAATGGTTGTATTGTCATCCTGACAGGTTTCAGAACCACCCAGAAGATGAGCCTCTAAGGACACCCTTAAAGAATTAACTAGATCAGATTAGTCTCTGGACCTGCCTGTGAGGGATTATCTTGATTAACTTGAATAAAGTTGGAAAATTCACCTGCAGGTAGGCAGCACCATTCCTGTGGGCTGGGATCCCAAACAAAATAAAAGGGGGAAAGCCAGCTCGTACAGGTACCCATCGCATTCACAGCTGCTGCAAGTCGCTGCCACCCTAACTTCCTGCCACAACAGGCTGTACCTGCAAACTGTGAACCGAACTATGACCCTTACATGGTTTGTCATGGTATTTCATCACAGCAACAGGAGAAGGGACTAAATGTCATCAGCACTAAGTCATCCAAGTGCTCTTCTGCAAAATCTGCAGACTGAATTGTACTTCTCAGAAGTCTTCTTGAACAAGATAAAATATAAAATGCCAATGTGAGAAATTCAGATCTTTGAAAAAAAGTGTAATCTCATCTTTACAAAAGAGCTTCTCAAACTATCACATTCAGCATTATGAACCCAGTGCGGTAAGGGACAGAGGTATAGGGATCTCTGAGAGTTCAAGGCCAGCCTGTTCTACTTAGTGAGCTCCAGGCCAGCAAAGGCTGCATCGTGAAACCCTCTCTCAAACAAACAAACAAATAAAATTCAGCATTGTATTTGCCTCATTTTACCGCAGTCTCTGGCATTGCCCAATTTACTATGTATGATAAAGTCAACACAAACAGCAGTTACTTCACATTTTTGAGCAACAATTTCTTCACTTCTAAAATGAAGTTTAGATTAAGTGATCTTCTGGGCTTGCTGTGATGCCAAAATTCTAGTACCATGTTATCCTGAGAATTATGTTCAGAAAAGTAAGCCAAAGAGCAACCAGCTCCCCGGAGTCACAGAGCAAACATCTTTAAGACACTTCTGATTCAGCTTCTTCAAAAAGACAACAAAGTTCCAGAGAAGCTTGCCTGCAGTGAAAACATTCTCTGCCACCTCTAGTCAGTTCAGAAGCAAGGTCAGGGAGTTGTGACCACTGTGGTCTATCAGTAGTCAGATCACAACAAAGTAGGCATGGGAGCAGAGGGAATCAGAGTATATTGTAGAAGAATTGCTATTTTCTCCATTCTGCTTTATTCAAATTAATAAAAAAAACTTCCTAAGAAACTTTAAATTACATTTAATAATAAAATATCAAAGCAGAAACAGCAGTAGGCATTTCCATAGGCCACTCATCACTCTTAGGGTAGTTACAAGCTCTGATAACTATAAGAAAGTCATAAACAAAACAAGATAAAAATAATCTAGAAAAGAATGAAATAATGCCACATATGAGTAAATATTTTTAACCTATCTTTTGCAAACGCAAATATTATGTCAGCCTTCTGGTTTTGTAACCTAGCTCACAGGCTCACTAGGGGAGATCAGCACATTTGAGATATCTGAAGATGGCCAGGACAAAGGAGGGTAGGGAACATCCTTTTCTGCCAGGCATCAGGTGCCACTGTGGCCACAGTAGCCATCTGGGCAGGGGACAACAGTATCTTTCTCCACTGAGTAATCAACATCCACAGATGCCCTAGAGATGAAGATGCCACTATGATATGTGGTCCCTCAAAGTAGCTTCTGTTTAACCAGGACCGTAGCAATCCAATACCACCCAAACCCAAATGAACCCATGAAACCTGAGCCACAGACACTCTGCTTGCTTGCATTTGAGACTCCGACTCTGTGACCATATCCTGTGTGTTTGTTCTGTGATCTTTAGAGCTATCACTGCTACAGCCTACTTCCACCATGGGCCTTGAAGATCATTTTTGCTCTGTGTATGTCTGCTTGTACTGTAGACTTCCGGTCCACAGCTATTCTATAAACATCCAACTCTCTAACATCTGAGCCATTTTCACAGCAAACAAGGTCACCTTGTAGACTCTCAGAATTGATGAAGCTCCATTCATACTTGCACTCCATATGCCGACTCCAATTGCTCCACAAGCAGCCATGTCTTGCACTATATAACCAATCAGGAGCAGAGGCACCTATGGCCCAGGTACAGGGTTACTACCTTGGACCCTGGAACCTTGTGGCCACCACATAGGCTCAAACTTCGAACTGTGTCTGCACTTCGAACTGTGTAACTGTAACTCCACTTACATCATATACCACCACCCAAAGTGTGCCCTGAAAGCCAGACCCAGCACCAAAATGAATTCTCTCAACTAGAACTTCTTCAGTGGGAGAATAAGTGGTCAGAAGAAACCCAGCAGTCTTTCCTACCCAAGTACCAAAACCGTCAGACACTAAGGATACTTGCTTCCTTGGTCAACACTAAGGTCAGCTACCAGAGATCTATAAAACTTGACTGCTTCTCCATCACTAAAGCCAGAACTATAATGGCTCACCCAAATCAGTAGTATGGTACTCAGCTGTATGGGAAGGTGTTTTCCCTCCAAACCCAGTTTTCAAATTCTGGAAGAGGCAACCATTACATAAAATGTGCAAATGTCAACACAATGAATAAGAAATTGTAGCAGGTTTTCTCTTGGGCCACCAACCAGCTCCCAAATCATGACACAAGACTTATTATTAATTACGAATACTTGGTCTTATCTTATGCTTGTCCCACGAGCTCTTATAACTTAAATTAACCTGTTTCTCTTCACCTATATTTTGTCTTGGGGCTTTTTACCTTTCCTCCATCCTGTTTATCCTACTCCATGTCTTTCTGGCTTGTGGCTGCCTGCCTGGCTGGCCCCAGGCATCTCTCTCTCTCTCTTACTTAATCTTTCTGCCCATCAGCCCCAATAGAGGGCTACTGCCTAGCTATTGGCCACTCAGCTTTTTAGTAGACCCATCAGGTGCCTTAGGCAGGCAAAGCAACACAGCTTCACATCATTAAACACATGCATCAGAAACAAATGTAATGCATCTTTGCCTAGCTAAAGTCATATTCCATAATATTACTTATATATATAAAAGCTAGGAAATGACAGTAACAAGGAACACAGTTTTCTAGCACCTAAAAAAGGGCAGATTATGAACTGAGAAGAGAACTCAAAAATGTTTCAAGAAGTACAGCGAGCTACAAAAGAACAGAGAGGCAGTCCAATGAAATCAAGAAAACAATACATACATAAACAAAATGAAAGTTTAACAAATAGATTGGAATAATAAAAAAATCTGAAACTGTGAAGGGAAGCATACAATGAGTGAACAATCTGATAGACAATGCCAACAGCAGAAACGACCCAAGAGCAGAAACGCTATTTGAAAAGAAACTCAGCAGGAAAAGGAAAAAGCATGAAAAGGAATGAAGAAAAACCTTGCACTAATGGAATTACATCACTCCTATGATAGGCGTTTAGGGAAGGCAAAGAGGGGAAGGGAGAAGCTGGTTCAGTGGGTGAAGTGCTGGCTGGGCAAGTGTGAGCACCTGAGTTTGGATCCCAAGCACCTACAGAAAAATCTGGCCATGGCAACTTGTGCTTGTGATCCCAAGTGATAGGAGGAAGAAGAAGAAGGATCCTGGTTGCAGGGAGGGCTTTCTGGCAAGACAGTCTAGCCGATTGGTGAACTCCCTCAGAAGTGAGGTGGGGAGCAATGGAGCAAGACATTTGACATCTCTGGCCTCCACCTGTACATTTACAGGCATATGTACATATGCACACAAATGCATACAACACAGAGAGACTAGCTGAATACTTCCTAAATCTAGGTAAAGACAGACGCATGTACAGAAAGCTCAAAGTTCTCCAGTGGCAAGACTACACAGACATATTATAACCAATCTGTCAAAACTCAAAGACAATGCTAGAATCCTGAAAGCAGCAGGAGGGGAAGTCTACAGACAAGGCAACCTCCGTCACACTCGCAGCAGATTTCTCAACAGACACGTTTCAGACTAGGAGAGAACAGGACGATATGTTCAAAGCATTACCAGGAAAATCAGCTTCAAATCAAGAATATTTTACCTTGCAAAACTATTCTTCAGAAATGAGATCAACTGAAACTTTACCAGGCCTCTGCCAGCTGAGAGCTAATCACCACCAGAACTGACTGAGAAGAAATGCTGGAGGAAGCTCTTCAAACTAAAATGAAAGGAAAAGCCAACTAACTGTGGAAATATGTGAAAACGTAATATACAACACTAAAGTCAGGAAGCAAATGGAGAATACACCAGCACGTCGGTGCCCGAGAACACATCACGTCTGTAAAGAGTCACACCTGGAAATGGTAAGGACTAAAAGACCAAACAGCTGCACTCATTTGTCAAAGGATGCACAGTGTGAAAAAGTTGTCAGTTGTGAGCTAAAAACAAAACAGAGTGAAAGAGGACAAGCATAGGAATGGACAGCGAGAAAACAAAAATCAGCGTGACTACACACTGGATCTGAGCTCGTGCGCCTCAGCCCTGCACAGCGAGCAAGAAAACAAAAATCAGCGTGACTACACACTGGATCTGAGCTCGTGCGCCTCAGCCCTGCACAGCGAGCAAGAAAACAAAACCGCTGAGAGCAGAACCATCTCCCCAGGGAAGAGCACACCAACTGGTCTACCCGGTACCAAATGGTCAGCCCTGAAACATGCACATACATGCAACATTATACAGACCGGACGGACGGGTTGTACTTCTATATACTTAGAAATATACATGTGTAAATGCATATAACAATAGTTAATGAAAATAAGGGGATGGAATTTGAAAGAGAGCAAGGAAGGGTACATGGGAGTATTTGGAGGGAGAAAGGGGACATGATGTAATTATCTTATAATTTCAAAAAATGAGATAACAATTAAAAATCAGACCTGAATAGGCCTTTCCCAAAGTAAGATATACAAAGATTATCAAGTACACGATTGATTCAGGCCATTGCTAATCATAGGGGATGGAAGTGGAAGCCACACTGAGGTGTCACCTCACACTTGTCTGCAATTGTCAAAACTGAGAGGTATCATGACACTTCCAACATTGCCCTTCCTGCTCGGCATTAATTCAGCCATTGGGGTCTCTTGGGCTTCCCTGTAAACTCTGGGATGTTTTTCTATTTCTGTAAAGTGTCTGAAATGTTGGTGAGGAGAGCACTGAATCTGTGCCCTGCTTTCGGTAAGATGGGTATTTTTACAATTAGTTCTGCTGACCTGTGAGCATGGAAGATCTTTCAGTTTCTTGCACCTCCCCCTTCAGCAGCTTACGGTTTTCATTGCAGAGGGCTCTCACTTCACTGTATTCATGCTTAGATCGATGTTTCTTTTGAAGCTATGATGAATGGGATTTTCCCCCCAACTTCGTTCTCAGCAAGCCTGCTGCTTGTGTACAGAAAAGCTACCGAGTTTTGTGTGTTGGTTCTGTAGCTCGCTCCTTGCTAAACGCGTTTTCAAGCCCTGAGAGTTTGCCAGCACAGTCTCTAGAATCTTTCAAGTATCAGATCATGTTGTCTGTGGATAGGCACATGTTGATTTTTTCTTTCCCACTTCCTTATATTTCTTAGCTTAGCTTTTGAGCATTATGTTGAGTAAGAGCACCCTTGCCTCATTCCTGATGTTAGAGTAAATGCTCTGCTTCCCCACTTCAGAATAGAGTGCTGTCTATATGTTTGCCACGCATCGCCCAGATTCTTTTGAGGTATGTCCCTTCTAGTCCAGTTTCTCAGGGCTTTTATCATCTTATCCTCCCTGAAGGAACCACAGATGGCCTTTTTTACATTCTGACTTAGAAACACATTGAAGCCCTATGCCAGGAAATCAACGCAGTCCAACCCCAGGGAACTGTGGGCCTCAACACCCTGGCCTTCCCGACTATGATCTGGAAGAAGGTGGACAAAGAGAAGCAGCCCTGGGCATACCCGAGCTGCAACCAAGTACATGGTTACCACAGCTGGGGCCACCAGAGAAACAGAGGCCAATAAGAGGGAATGTCCCATGTAGAGAACTATGGGCCCCTATGTCCCTCTCTGGATGGGCTGTGAGGCAGGATTTTATGTCAATGCAGGACCCTCAACTCACGCTTTCACCCCTTGTGAACACATTGTGTTCAGGGAAGTCTGCAAAGTACTGCTCAGATCTTATCGCCTCATGGAACTCACACATTTCATGCCGCCTATCACTTTGTGCCACGCAGCTGGTTGGTGAACAGAACTGCATCAAACAGATTTTCCAATTCCAGTGGACTGACAGCCTGGACAGCTACCTACATGCTATTAGCAAGTTACTGCAAAGATCTTGCCACTAACTCTAGATTCTGTCTTTGTAGAGGAGAAAGAGAGAGAGGGGGGGAAGGCAGACCAGGTTGGGAAAAAAGGGAGGCTAGTGATGAAACATGGCAGGAATTGGCAGATACCACTGTGTTTTGCATGCTTCAATAGCAACATTGTCATTAAAGTCTACCTGATTAAACCTTAATACCTGTTGGGGTGGAGGAAACCGTTGAATTTGGCCAGAGATCTTTTCTACAGCTATTGAAATGACCCAGTGACTTCTGTCCTTGCGTCTGTTGTGATGTATTACATTTATTGACTGCATTACATTTATTGCCTTTTGTATGTTGTGGTTGTTTGAAAGAAAATGGCCAGCTGGAGGTGTGGCTTTGTTGGAGTAGGTGTGGCCTTGTTGGAGGAAGTGTGTCACTATGGGGTGGGCTTTGAGGTTTTTTATGCTCAAGCTGCACCCAATCACTCAGTTCACTTCCTGTTGCCTGCAGATCAAGATGTACAACTCTCAGCTCCTACTCTAGCACCATGTCTGCCTGCATGCCACCATGTTTCTCACCATAGTGATAATGGACTAAACCTCTGAAACTGTAAGCCACCCAAATTAAATGATTTCCTATATAAAAGTTGCTGTGGTGCCTGATGACTGTGGTCAGAAGATGACATCAGATCCTGGAACAGGAGTTACAGGCAGAAGTGAACCACTATGAGGGGGCTGGAATCAAACCTGGGTCCCCTGAAGGAACCCTGGATTCATCTCTCCAGCCCCCTTGGGCTCACTCTTGATTAAGTGACACCAAGGACAAGTGCTTCGGTTTCTTTTCTTAATGAGACACCAATACATTATTAATCACTAATGTGTTTAATCCATGCAACTGACAACATTACAAAGTTCTTTTATAGCCGGGTGGCGGTGATACACGCCTTTAATCCCAGCACTTGTGAAGCAGTGCCAGACGGATCTCTGTGAGTTCGAGGTCAGCCTGGTCTACAGAGCAAGATCCAGGACAGGCACCAAAACTACACAGAGAAACCCTGTCTCGAAAAGAAAACAAAAACAAAAACTTTTACATTTTCTATCAAAGACCAATAAAAACTTAGTAAAGGCTTGTCAAAAAAAAAAAGAAAGAAAAAAAAGAAACTAAAAAAGGGTTTGCTTAGGCAAAAACTTAATAAATGGAAATGCGCTTTTAATTGTTCACAACCTTTTTGATTAAAAAAAAAAGTTGCTGTGGTCCCACAGGGGCCCATGTGAACCATATGTTGAACCATGTGTTGAACCATGTGTTTAAGTATGAGGGCTGAGGGCTGTGTAGTAGAATATTATTTTAAGATGTGTTACTTTTGTTTATGTTGAATTTGTTTAACTCTGTGAAGCTGTGTTACTTTGCCTGTCTAAAACACCTGATGGTCTAATAAAGAACTGAATGGCTGATAATGAGGCAGGAGAAAGGATAGGCAGGGCTGACAGGCAGAGAGTATAAATAGAAGGAGAAATCTGGGAAGAGGGATCTAAGATCTAGCAGCCAGAGGAGGAAGAGGACATCAGAGGCCAGCCACCCAGCTACACAGCAAGCCATGGAGTAAGATTTACAGAATTAAGAGAACAGGAAAAGCCCAGAGGCAAAAGATAGACAGCATAATCTAAAGTATAGAAAAGCTGGCAAGACACTAAGCCAAGCTAAGGCCGGGCATTCATAAGTAAAAATAAACCTCTGTGTATGATTTATTTGGGACCTGGGTGGTGGCCCCGGCCCCCAAGACCAAAGACCAACAACAGCAGGACTGTGCTGAACTGGTCCCACCTCTCACTGGCCTGGAGAGAGCTGCCCACCCCCAACCAAAGAGCCAACCTTCCCTCCTGCTGGTCCATCCCTCATAGGAGAGCTGACCCTGTACTTGGGAAAGTGGGCCCCACCTCTCAACATGGGTGTGGGAGAGCTGGCCTTGCCCCTCACCTGAGGGGGATGGTCCCAGCAACCCAGACTGACCACCTCAGCTGCCACTCAGGCATACACTCAGGGCTTTGAGTTGGCACTCCCCAACATCTACTCCACCTATGACCTGGGGAGTGAGTGAAAGGACTGGACCTGTGGAACCATAGCCACAGGGTTTCCATGACTTGGGATAACTACAGGATTTTGGAGAGGAGATTCAGTGAGGGTCCAGCATTGATGGTGTACCAGAAGCCAGAGGCTTCAAACCTGACCAAGAACACACTACACAACAAATATTTGCATTCAATTGCTGCTTGGACAAAAGAGTATACTGCATGATACACCACAGCTCCCAATGCCACTAAGACTAATGAAGAGGCAGGAGAGATGGGGGATCGAAGTGTTATTTTTGTTTTGCTTGTTTGTTTGCTTTTTTGTTTGTTTCCTTCTATTTGTTTTTGTTTTTGTTTGTTTTAATATTCTTATTTGTATTTTTACTTTTATTTATTTTTATTCATTTTATTTTATTTTTATTTTTTAAGTTTTCCTTTCAGGGGAATGCTACAGGGTGAAGTGTGGATATGGAGGAACTGGGAAATGGGTGAGATTGGGGTGCATGATATGAAATCCTCAAAGAATCAATAAAACATTATGTTTAAATTTTTTTTAAAAAATGCTGTGGAGCCAGGTGGTGGTGGCACACGCCTTTAATCCCAGCACTCGGGAGGCAGAGGCAGGCGGATCTCTGTTAGTTTGAGGCCAGCCTGGGCTACCAAGTGAGTTCCAGGAAAGGCGCAAAGCTACACAGAGAAACCCTGTCTCGAAAAACAAAAAAAAAATAAAAAAATAAAAATAAATAAAAAATGCTGTGGTCATGGTGTCTCTTCACAGCAATTGAAGCCCTAACTAAGAAGTTGAAACATCCTTGAATCCCAGGAATAAAATAAAAATACTTCATGGTGTGGTCTTAATGTGTTCATGGATTCTCTGTAAGAATTTTATCAAGAATTTATACACCTATGTTTGTGGTAATTTAAATGTAATTGGTTCCCATAAGTTCATAGGGAGTGGTACTATTAAGAGGTATGGCCTTGTTGGAGGAGGTATGGCCTTGTTGGAGGAGGTATGGCCTTGTTGGAGGAGGTATGGCCTTGTTGGAGGAGGTGTGTCACTGTGGAGGTGGGCTTTGAGGTCTCATATATGCCCAAGCCATGCCCAGTGCCTCAGTTCACTTCTTGTTGCCTGCTGATCATGATGTAGGACTATTGTCTCCAGCGCCACGTCTGCCTGCACACCTCCATGTCCCACCATGAGGATAATGGACTCGGCTAAAACTCTGAACTGTGAGCTGCCACTCCATTAAATGTTTTCCTTCATAATAGTTGTCTTGGTCATGGTGTCTCCTCACAGCAATAGAAACCCTAACTAAGACAAAGTTCACCAGGGGTATCATCTAAACTTTTTTCATTCTTTTCTTTTGTTATATCCATTTCCAATTTGGGTATCCAGGTTTGTGAGACTTGAAACTAAGAAAATGCTAGAAGAAAATAGGCAAAATATTTCAAGATATAGGTGTAGTCAATGACTTTCTAAAAAGGATTCCATGTGAGCTAGAGAAATGGCCCAGGATTTAAAAGAACAGTGAAGCATTTTACCCCTGGCACTCAGTTTATCCCTGTAATTGACCACATTGTCCAATTATACTAACTCTGGATAAGCGTGCAGATATAATTTAAATCTGAACCATCCTCCTACATCCCAGTCGGGACACTCAGGCCCCAGCTTGTAGTGCTGTTTTATTTTAGTTAACATTTATTTTTCAAGACGGGGTCTCACTATGTATCCCTGGCCATCCTGGAACTTACTATGTAGACCAGGCTGGTCTTGAACTCACAGAGATCTGCTGTGGAATAATTCTCTTGTACACTGTAAAGATTTGTCACTCAAATTGGTTTAATAAAATGCTGATTGACCAGTAGTCAGGCAGAAAGTATAAGCACAGTAACCAAACTAAGGTTGATGGGAAGGAGAAGGGTAGAGTCAGGAGTCACAAGCTAGATGCAGAGGGAGCAGGAGATGAACATGCTATGCTAATAAAGATACCACCATGTGGCAAAGCATAAATAAGGAATATGGGTTAACTTAAAATGTAAGAGCTAGTTAGTAATAAACCTGAGCTATTGGCCAAGCATTTACAATTAATATAAGCTGCCCCGTCCAGCAGGGCTTCAACGGGTTCTCGACCACCCTAAGGACAGAATGATTAGGGACAGGAGACACAAAGGAAATACACCAAGTCAAGATTTCTGATCAAGGTGCCACTTTATTTTTCTCCAGGAGGGTTTATATAGTTCCTGCAGGGTGGGGGGAGCAAGAAGTTGTTATCTGCATAAGGCGGGGCAAGCTAACAGGATGTTTACGGGGTGAAAAGGTCAAGGGCTCTATTCAATGTCCTGTTGCTAGGCAGCCTGACTATAAGATGATCTAGTTCCCTGTCTTATGGGGGTCTGTATTTTTCCACTAACTAGAGATTCTGTCCTTGTCCCTGACAATAAGCCTCTGTGTGGTAATTTGGGAAGCAGCTGCCAGGTATTTGGGAATAGGCAGGCAGGAGAGAAGGTGACCCAACACAAGACAGGAATTTCCACATAAAACCTGAGAAAGCTTAAAAAAGGGATTCTAAGCACACAAAATTGGAGCCAAGGGCAGCTTCATAGTTCATCTCTCTCATGGGGGCCACAGTTCGGAGACGTGCCTGGCGGTGGCATGGCATGAGGGCTTAAGCTGCAGCATGGCAGGCTCCCTCAGTCTTCCAACATGGACCTCAGTACAGAGAAGCTTCCCCCAGCTACTGCCTGTGGGCTTAAAAGCTCCCCCATCACACTGCATGGCGGATTTAAGGTTTTTGTTCAGACAGACAAAAAGAGTTAAAAATGTACAGTAAGAACAGATTCAGACAAAAGGACCTCTAAATGGGTCACAGTGTGTTTAAAAATGTGCATAGGCTTGGGAGATGGAAGAGAAAGGGTAGAAACAGTCATAAATTTAAAAAAAAATTATTTAAAAATAATAAATTAAATAAAATCCTTAAAAAGGAAATAGAATAATAAAAAATATTGTAAGCCATGTAAAGATGGAAAATACACAATCTGGATTCTATATTCTATTGTGGGTTTTTTTATAGATTTTTTTTTAGTGTTAATGGGCAATGATAACTGCTAAAAGACCTTGGATTATGAAAGCTGCTAGATTAAACCAATCTACATATTTTTAAAATAACTTGACTTCAAAATTTAAGTCAAAAGATGTGTTACTTTGGGAGAGAGGTTATGCTTTTATTTCCACCAAAAATGAGAAGCTATGGATTCATTCTGGGTTAAGAAAAATCAGGTTTGATCAAGGAATACCCCCTGAAAAACCTCCAATAAGAACCAATGGCCCAGGTAATCCAGCATGCAGAACAGCTTCCAGGCTACTGACTGAGATGATAAAGCCTCACAGAATAGTACAGCCAAGACTTAACAATTATCCTAAATTTTCTCAGGGTACCAAAAAGATTACCAGTGTCCCCAATCAACAGGAAGCAGTCTAGACAATTCTGCCCACATTCCTAAAAAATCGATTATAGATGTTTGTCTTTGTTTAGCGGGTTGGTTACAAACTGTTATTGATCATAGTCAATCTCTTTCTAAAAGAAGAAAGGGGTATACAATATAGAAATGATGAAAAAGGGGGGTAAATTATTATGATGGGGAAAAAAGGGTAGATTATTGAATCTACTTTAATCCAAACAAACAACTGTTAATCTTTCATATTTTACATTTGGATGGATTTTAGTTTATTGATACAAATTTAAAGTTAATTTTGTTATACCGTATGTATATTTCTATTCCTGTTTAAGGTATTATGTTTCTGAAGTGCAATTAAAAATGTAACATATAATTAAAATACAAATTAATAGTCATCTATAATAGTCAAACTTATAATCATGTTAGATATGTTTTCAAGGTCATACAGAGATATATTTCAAATATACAGATAGTCCTCAAATACTTCAAAGACCTACAGAATATGATATTTAATATGTTTAAAAACTTAGACTTTTCTCAACAGTGAGACACGTCTGCTCCTGACAGCACCAATTACTTAAAGAGGATGATGGGCATCAAAGAAACTCCTTATGGAGTTTTCTTTCTTTATGGCAAAAGCTAGCCATGTGGGCAAAGAAACTGCCTTTGCCTCAATTGCTGACAGTTACTGTCCAAACTGGACCAGCAGGATGCAAGAAAAGTGACTGCTAAACTTTGCCAAGACAAGGTAGGACAGTCCTTCAAAATTCCTGCTTCACAGGAAAGTCTGTCAGATAGGCAGGCCTGTAGGCCAGAGTTGTATGCAATGTTGCAGAGGAACTTTGGGTGACTGTCCAGACAGTCTGATGTCTCTGTTATTAGGTAACATTTCACCCTTCTGGGGTCTTTGATGGAGATGAAAGACTAAATAGTTATAATATAGTTTTCCTTAGTATAATAGAAAGTAAATTGGATACTAAACTCCAGACTCATCAAGATAAGATAGATAATTATTTTCTCTAATTTTGCCAAATGCAAATGGATTAGATAGTGTTACTGTAATTCTTACTTAATAACTGCTTTTGTTGTATACAGTTTTACTATGTTAAAGTCAAAATCTTCCTTTTTAATTAGACAAAAAGGGGGAAATGATGTGGAATAATCCTCTTGTACATTGTAAAGATTTGTCACTTGAATTGGTTAATAAAACACTTATGGCCAGTAGCCAGGCAGGAAGTATAGGCAGGGCAACCAAACTAAGGATGATGGGAAAGAGAAGGGCAGATTTAGGAGTCCCAAGCCAGACCCAGAGGGAACAGGAGATGAACATGCCATGCTAATAAAGGTACCACCACATGGCGAAGCATAAATAAGGAATATGGGTTAACTTAAAATGTAAGAGCTAGTTAGTAATAAGCCTGAGCTATTGGCTGAGCATTTACAATTAATATAAGCCTCTGTGTGGTAATTTGGGAAGCAGCTGCCAGGTATTTGGGAGCTGGCCGGACAGGAAACATCCAATTACAGAGATCTGCCTGCCTCTGCCTATGCTTCCTGAGTGCTGGGATTAAAAGTGTACCTCCTCCTCCTCCTTTTCTTTTCTGTTTATTTTAAGATAGGTTTTCACTATGTAGATCTGGGCTGTCCCAGAACTCACTATGTAGATCAGGCTGTCCTTGAACCCACAGACATTCACCTGCCTTTGCCCCTGACTGATGGGATTAAAGGTGTGTGCTACTCCACCATGCTTTGTGGTGCTATTTTAAAGGCTATGAAGCCTTTAGCAGGTGAGGCCTGATTGGAAGAAGTGGGTTCCTGCAAGTCACAGCTATTCAGCTTCCAGTCTGTTCTTTACGCTCCATCACCTGGGACATGTGACATACCTCTGCCACATGCTCCCACCACATACATGACCTTGAAGGACATTATGGTGAGAGAATTAAGCCAGGCACAGAAAGAAAAACATCTGCCTGATCTCACTTACTCATAGAATTTAAAACAGCCAAACCCATTGAGACAGTGTAACACTTAACAGGGATGGATGGTGTGTGGAGCAGGGGATGCTAGTCGAAGAATGCAAAGCTTTGATCAAACTAGGAGGATAATCTCTAGAGTTCTATTATTTGTGTAAGGATATTAATAATGATGTTATTTAATACTTAAAATCAGAAAGAGTAGATCTTAAGTGTTATTACCACAAAAAATTATAGCCATGTGAAGACAGATATGCTAATTAGACCCCATCATTTCAAAATATAAATATAGAAAAACATTACAATAAAAG
The DNA here is from genome assembly GCA_902168325.1 of Peromyscus nudipes. NCBI lineage: Eukaryota > Metazoa > Chordata > Mammalia > Rodentia > Cricetidae > Peromyscus > Peromyscus nudipes. The sequence goes on from CABHPH010113627.1 coordinate 20,170, forward strand.
CAACTATAAAACTAAAGAATTGAAAATTATAAAAAAATTAAAATATGTTTTTAGTCAATTTAATTTGCTAGAGCTAAAATAATATTAAAACTTATTCAGCTTAATTATTGGGCATAGCATATAAATGTAATTATTATTATTTTGGTGCAAACAACAGAAAGATTAATTTTCTGGGGTTATATTTACAAACATTAAATTTCCTAACTATTAGCATATGAAGATAAAATATAGACTAAAAATCATCTTCTCTTTCTGGCTTGTCCCATTATCAAGGAATGGTACAGAGACAGATAATTGCCAAGTCAGGCCCAAGAGAGGCAGAATTCGAAGATTCAGTTTTATGCTGATAGTCTAAGTCAAGCCACAAAGACCTCGAGTGTTAGCAAAGTCATACAGACAACTGAACATGTCCATCGAGCAGCTCACTCTTGCTACCTGGTGTGACGTTGTTGTTTTTTAAGGGGTTATCTTCAAGGATTAATCCAAATGAAACACGGTTTGATCACAGACCCACTCCTAAAAATGGTTCACATCCAGTCCAAACCAGCCTCAGCTAGCTTACTCCAGGTTCCTTCTCCTCTGGGTTCTGAGACCAAATTTTTACTTCAAATACTTCACCTTTAAAAATACCTAATGGGCTATTAAAGATCAGCGAAGAGCAAAAGAAGTGTTTCATAGCTAGCATTTTATTGTTGTTAGAAAAATTCCCAGGTTATTTTTCACTCCTATACTTTAAGCCCATTTTGGAAGAGCAATTGGTGCTGGAATTTTTTTATTTAGCTTTTCTCAAGACTACCCGCCAGTCATTAAAATGTGTCCCCAGCTGGGCCCATAGTTAATTAACTGTTCTTCGAAAAATCCACCTGTTAAGGTTCAATATAAAACACCTTTTATTTCCCATTCTGCTTGTGACCTAAGTTATTTGGTGTCTCTGCTAAGGCTAATCTTGACCTAAGTCTCATGAAAATAAATGCGCTGGTGTGAGTTCACGACCTCTGGAGACTGCTGTTGCCTCTTTGGGCTGCACTGCTCTGAGTGACAGCACAGAAGTCCTGAGAGGAAGCAATTTGAAGTGTGTGGAGCCTGGAGAGCATCTACTAATGATGATGCACTTAATTGAGTTTTATAATTAAGAATCTGACTCCATGCCATGTTGAATGCTCTCTACAGCAACATACTAAGTGTTTTCTTCTCGGGGAGGACTTTCCTTCCTTTCTTTACGCTTTGTTCTTCTGCTTCTCAAGACCCAACATCTACACATGGAGAGAAAGTGAAATCAGTTAACAGAAGCAGTTTATTAAGCATCAATTGTCACCGATGATGATAGTTCTAATAATCCTGTCAAGTTTCCAGGAGGCCATAGCATAGATTGAACGTTTTCATTGCCATTTGGTTAAGGAATGCGGTAAAATGTGTGAACAACGTCAGGAGCGAAGTTCCTGGGTTCGTTGCCACCTGTGCTTTCAGCCTCGTCTTTAGCACAGAGATGACATTTGTCCCTCTGCCTCACAGGCCTGCTTTCAATTCGTAAGAAGCAAGAGACATGAATATTCTCCAGGTAGACTTCACAAAGTGATGTCTAGAAAATTGAATGTATTTTCAGAGAAATTCATAGTAAATGTTTTCAGAATGAGTTCTGCAAGATTTCTAGTTCATACCAGAAATATAAGATAAAGAGGTATCAGACAGCAGAAAAAACAAACAAACAAACAAAAACCCCACAAAGCTCCAAATGTGGCATCAGGCAAAGCAAGAGGAAAACTTCAATATTTCTAAGCCAGTTTGAAAAAAGGAGACTCTCCATTTCCATAAGATTCTACTTAAATTTAATTACTGATTTTAAAACTACAAAGTAGATAAATGTTCATGCAGCAGGGCTCTTTATTGGCCACCCTGGGGCACTTGTCCCCAGACTGGCTTCTTCTTGCATCTTTACAATGGTTTTGGACACCTGTGAAATTCTGGAGAAGGAAAAAGAAAACATCTGTGCACACACATGCCTGTGGGACTCAATAAGGCTCTGCTTTATTTCTAAGGGTGGGGTCGTGATAGGAATCAGGAGGTGCCAAGATGATGGAACACTGGATAGATGAAGATCAATCTAATTGATGTATTAACTCATTTATGATTTATTGATTATGTAATAGAGCACCTCTATATATCTAAGTGCTTCTTTGGGCCCCAAATTACTTAAACAAGGCTGAAATAATTAAACACCAGCATCAGTATGAAGTAGAAACAAGAGCTCAAGATGAAGTTTGGAGAGAATTTTAATTTCTCTGAGAAATTCTGGGGAACAGTGATTCCCAGCACTGTAGAGATTAGGTTAAAACACATTGACTGAATTTAAATAAAATTTCTACTGAGTTGTAAAGTTATAAAGTGGCCATGCTTCTTGTCTGCTATGAAGTCATGGAGAAAGTGAAACTGAATACTTTTCTCTACATTGCATTAATCATTGCTGACTTCCATCTCCTCATGCCTCTGTCTCTCCCTCCATCCTTCTTCCACAACCAGATTCTCTACAACTAAGTAGAAAGGAATGTGGCCTGGCTAACTTTTCATAGTTCTTTATTTTCATGTCCCCATCTTGCACCCCCTCCCCTAACAGTAGTGATGGAGAATGAAGGTTTTATTTGATTGGGTCAAAGGTGAGGATCCCAGGACAAAATTGTTCTTTTAATAGTCTTTGGTATGACAGAAAACATAAAATCACATACCTACCTTATCCACACATGCCATCAGCATCAATGGGTATTCTTCACAGTGGCCTCGGGCAGTTAACTCCACATTCTGCCTTCAAACCACTCCTCTGTCCTGATGATCCAGCTTGATTTTTTTTAATACTCGTCTATTTTTTTTATATTTTTGACATATCTACCTTTTGTAAACAGGTTCAGCTAAATCTTGTATCTCAATATAGCTAATTAAATCTGATGCCCAAGTAATATTAAATTGTTATATGATGTTCAATACTGTTAATGAGATAGACACACACACACACATACACACACACACACACACACACAGAGAGAGAGAGAGAGAGAGAGAGAGAGAGAGAGAGAGAGAGAGAGAGAGAGAGAGAGGTTAGGTGAAAGATAAAAGTTGGACATGGTGGCACCCACCTGTAATCCTAACACTCAGAAAACTGAGGCTCCTTCTGGAGCACACGTTCAAATTCAGTCTGGGCTACATAGCAAAGTCTCCAACAATGCCATAGATGGGCTTGCCAGAGAGAATGAGAGCAAGCAGGTAACAAGCCAAGCTTCCTTCTGTGTGCTCTTATCTGGGCTGCCATCAAAGGGCGCTGCCCATATTTAGGGTGGGTCTTCCTACTTCAAATCATCTGTTCAAGAAAATCTCTCCCAGGAGTGCCCAGCAGCTTGTGTTCTTGCTGATTCCATATGTGGTTGACAAACCAAATTAGTTATTGCACTGGTTGTATGGCCTATCTCCATTTTCTCCATCTCAAAAAGAGGATAATGGGTCGGGCGGTGGTGGCGCACACCTTTAATCCCAGCACTCAGGAGGCAGAGCCAGGCAGATCTCTATGAGTTCGAGGCCAGCCTGGACGACCAAGTGAGTTCCAGGAAAGGCGCAAAGCTACACAGAGAAACCCTGTCTTGAAAAACAAAACAAAAAAAAAAAAAAAAAGAGGATAATGATAAAGCCTACAACATAGGCATGTTATAAGGGCACAGTCACTGTGTTTACCGAATGATGGCACAAAGGAAGCAGTCAACAACTATGAACCAGTTTTAACGTTGGAAACATGAAAGACAGTCCAAGCAGGGAACCAAAACGAATACCAGCTGTAAGGACCCAGGTCCTCTAAATGACAATCTGTCCTTCTCCTCCTACCTTCCAGTGTTAAAAGACACAGGTGGACAAAATCTTTGGACAGTGTCCTGTATTTAACACATAACAAAGAAAACTGGTAGAGAACTTCCTTGTAGAAATGCTGAAAGAAACCTTTTTCCAAACAGAGGATGGGTCAACTCCAACCTGCTGCAGCACATGATGTGGGGCTCTCTGCAACTCTGTAACATGACAGCATACTCACTGGTGTGGGGGTCTCTGTGACATGACAGCGTACTCACAGGTGTGGGGGTCTCTGTGACATGACAGTGTACTCACAGGTGTGGAGGTCTCTGTAACATGACTGTACTCACTGGTGTGGGGTCTCTGTAACATGACTATACTCTGTGACGTGACAGTGTACTCACAGGTGTGGGGGTCTCTGTGACATGACTGTATTCACAGGTGTGGGGGTCTCTGTGACATGACAGTACTCACAGGGGTGGGGGTCTCTGTGACATGACAGTACTCACAGGTGTGGGGTCTCTGTGACATGACAGTGTACTCACAGGTGTGGGGGTCTCTGTGACGTGACAGTACTCACAGGTGTGGGGTCTCTGTAACATGACAGCATACTCACTGGTGTGGGGGTCTCTGTGACATGACAGCGTACTCACAGGTGTGGGGGTCTCTGTGACATGACAGCGTACTCACAGGTGTGGGGGTCTCTGTGACGTGACAGTGTACTCACAGGTGTGGGGGTCTCTGTGACATGACTGTATTCACAGGTGTGGGGGTCTCTGTGACATGACAGTACTCACAGGTGTGGGGGTCTCTGTGACATGACAGTGTACTCACAGGTGTGGGGGTCTCTGTGAC
>CABHPH010113627.1:25230-41661 GCA_902168325.1 Peromyscus nudipes
GTACTCACAGGTGTGGGGGTCTCTGTGACGTGACAGTGTACTCACAGATGTGGGGGTCTCTGTGACGTGACAGTACTCACAGGTGTGGGGTCTCTGTGACATGACAGTGTACTCACAGGCTCACAGGTGTGAGGTCTCTGTGACGTGACTGTACTCACAGGTGTGGGGGTCTCTGTGACGTGACAGCGTACTCAGGTGTGGGGTGTCTCTGTGACATGACAGTGTACTCACAGGTGTGGGGTCTCTGTGACATGACAGTGTACTCACAGGTGTGGGGTCTCTGTGACATGACAGTGTACTCACAGGTGTGGGGTGTCTCTGTGACGTGACAGTACTCACTGGCTATGCTTAAGTTTGTGGTAAGTTTATGATGCTGTCAATAAGCACAGGAAAACAGACTCTCATACAGAAATAACAAAAACCTAACTCAGTAAAGAGAATAGTATGCAAGCTTGAAACCCTGGGTTCAGTCTCCAACATTCAAGTAAAAGGCAGGTAATGGCTGTGCACATCTTCAATCCCAGAAATGGGGGAGGTCTCAAAAAGTAAGGTGGAAAGCATCTGACATGAACCCCTGACTTCCATGTGCACGCATGCACACCCACATGCACACACAAACACAAGCAAACAAACACAAGGAAACAAATGAAGACACAAAATAAAAGTATCTTTATTTCACAAATACAAGTGACACATGAGATATGCTCCATGCACACATGCACACACACATAAACAAAAAAGACAGTGCTGGGTAAATGACTTGGCAGGTAAGAGCACTGGCTGTTCTCGCAGCAGACCTGGGTTTGGTTGCCAGCAACCACATGGTGGCTCACAACCACCTTTAACTCCAGTTCCAGGGAATCTGATACCCCCTTCTGGACTCCTTGAGCATTCCATGCAAGTGGTTTACATACACACATGCAGGCAAACACGCATAAACAAAAAATAAATTTTTAGAAGAAATTTGTTAGGTCAGGCATGGTAGCACAGTCCTTTAATCCCAGCACTTGGGAGGGAGAGGCAGGTGGAGCTCTGTGTTTTGAGCCCAACCTGGTTGACATAGTGAGTTCCAAGCTAGTGGTGATGAGAGGCCTGCCTCAAAAGAAAAAGGGAAAAAAGTGTCATTTCACTTGACAAATGACACATGAGGAACTCCTCTGCATTAAAGTTGTAGCACTACATGCTTGATGACGGTAATTCCTTTAACAAGGATTTGGAAGATAAAGTATTTGGGGCATTTTTTAAATGTAGAGCACACAATGAACCCATGGGTATACAATACTCAGCTTAGAAAGTAAAACATTATGAACGTAACTGGAGCTTCCCTAATGAGCTCATTTCCCCACTCCCTTACCCCCGACCCCCAGATAATCACTACACTGAATTTCACGTTATTTATTCACGTGGGATGCATTCTTCGAGGTTATTTTCTCAAGTTAAAAGGGCCAGGCTTCTATCAATCTTCAGAGTTAATTATTCCCTTTGTGCCTCTGAGTAGAATTTATGATGTGGAGAGGTTTAATGGTATCAGAACTAAGTATACGGTTTTTATTAAATCAAAAGAAGGGGAAAATACTATTTTAAGGCCATAGCAACTATAAAAATATAATGTTCCTTTAAAAAGTTAAGAGAGGATATTTAAAAACATGTTAAGAAAAGCTTTTATAGAAGTAGGAAGAATTCAAGATTTGGCTTTCAACAATATGAAAAGTCCATTAAAACCCTCCAGGTAATCCGCTTGAAATGCTGAGGGGAAATTGCACAAATGTTAAAAATGCATAGCTGAGGTCCTATAAAAAATTATTCAGATACCAGGACTAATGAAGGGACCGAATCTGGGTTAGTAAGTGAAACTGCCCCTGGGTTGGCTTCGTGGTGGGCACGAACAGCGGTTACAAAATGACTTTAGTTTCAACAGGAATACACTGGCTTAAAGAGAAGCCAGCTCCTGCAAGGTGGCAAGTCAAATCTAAGACCTCAGCATACAGCTAGAAGGGTGAATTCTCAATTATGGACAAAATGCTCCAAAGCATAAGAAAACAAAAGACAGTAGAGACACTCAGTTGTCTATCCTTGGGTGCTAGAAGAAATTGCTTGAGAATTCAAAGTATGGACCTGTAGAGTGTACTGAACTGAGTTTATACCACTGTGGTCTAAGAACACATTCTAAAGAATTTAAAAGAACCCAGGGAGCCCCATGGAGTGCACACAGAAGTAAATTCAGCACCACACTTGAGGAACACTTTTCATTTTAATTCTATTTTTACGTTTGTGGATATTTATGTATGACGTATGTGTGTTGGCATGAACACAGGCATGTATGTGGAGGTCAGAGAACACCTGTGTGGAGTTGATTCTCTCCTTCCTTGACATGGGTTCTAGGTACTGAATGCAGGTCTTCAAGCTTTGGTAATCCCTGCAGAGGCAAGTCCCTTTACCTGCTGAGCCATCTTGTCAGCCCTGGAAGAACATTCTCACCCAGCTGCTACAAGTTTTAGACAGCCTCATTGATGCAAGCTCACACTCCATGCTAAACAGATGCAGCAGCCAAAGCCAGCAGATTGAAACACACGTAATAAAAATGTCTGTGAATACTACCTATAATTATGACAGAATTATCACACATTTAACTAATTAGTATAAAATCCCCAAAGATTTTTAATAACTACTGCAAATTCTGTATTCCTTAACATACATAAAAATGAGCAAACAAATGTTAGGGAAAGATAAATAGCCTCACACTGGAGAAAGGTCAGGAATAGGAAACATTGGCTTGCTTGTAGAGGCTTACATCAGAACCATGTAATAATATAAAGCTGTGAGTATAGTTCACAGCTATTACATGAAAATGTCTCTGCTGGAAATCATGTCAAATGAGCAGCATTCCTCAACAATGCCTATGAAATCAGCAACATACACCAAACTCTAGTGCCATAGGATCTAGAACAGTGGTTCTAGTGGGTCGCGACCCCTTTAGCAAACCTCATCTCCAAAAATATTTACATTATGGTCATAACAGTAGCAAAATTTCAGTTATGAAGTAGCAATGAAATAAATTTATGGTTGGGCATAACACCACATGAGGAACTGTATTAAAGGGTCTTAGCATTAGGAAGGTTGAGAACCACTGCTCTAGGGGGTGCTTTCTACACATTAAAGATGACATCAGAGTTTGAAAGCTAGGGGTTGTGAAAGGTGAAGAAAAGTGATCTTATAACTTTACACTTCCCTGTACTTATACTGTTTTATAGATTCCCCATTGCTGGTTACTTGATTTATCCTCAGGCTCTTCTATGGACCCTATACCTGTGTAGTGATGTCAGCATGTTACTCTTGAAACAAGGTTCTGCTATGTAGCTGAGATTGGCCTCAAACTCATCCTCCTGTCTCAGCATTTATCAGGCTGCTTGTTTGCTGATTATCTTTACCCTGAACTTTGTGCCCAGTCACATGTGAGCAGTCATAAGCTCTTCCTCTCCTGTACAGAGCCATTCCTTGCTACTCCCATGGCATGTTCCTGTCCACCCCCAATCACATCATCTGGGGGGGTTTCAATCAGCCCTCCAAGCTTGCTGCGCATCAGGTTCTGTGTGGTAGGTGTTACATCATTAAAACACTTTCAGGAGCTGTCTTTATTGCCTCTAGTATGTTTTGCTCTAGGTACATCCAGATGGTGTGACAAGATAATATAGGTCATCCTTTTCAAAAATCTTCATTGGTTCTCCAAAACTTATTGGACACAGCTCAAATTTTGCCCTGATGTTAAAAGTCCCACAGAATTGGCTCTATCTCATCTCTCTCCTATATGTTTAACTGGTTGACACTGATTTGGGAAGTGGTATCTCCCAAATAGCCATGCAAATTTCTATCACCCTTAGAGTCAGACTGAGTAAGAACCAAAAGTCAACTGTATTTTGTTTAGAGAAAACAAAAAATATACAGGCACAAAAGAATGAGGAAAAAAACTTAACATTTAAACACTAGTCAAAAAATTAAGACAGCTGTAAGTTAGACAACATTGATTTTTGTGGCAGAAAACACTACTAAACACATAAGTATACTTCAAGAGAAGTCATTTCATAAATATAGACTTCTTAACTTCTAGTGTGATCCACCAGAAAGACATACCAAGTCCAAATATGTATATGCTTATTACAATAGCCTCACATATATGGGAAATGGCATAATCACAAGGAAAACCAGACAAGTTCACAACTGTGTGCAAGATTTTCACACAACTTTCTTATTAACCAACAGAACAAGCAGACAAAAAAATCAGTAGGACATAAAATATTAGATAACTTTAATAAACCTGATCTAATTAACATATGTTGAATACTACCCAAACCTACAAGATAAGCACTACAATAAGTGGCTGAGAATGTCTCCAAAATAGGGCTAAGGAGATGGCTCAGGGGGTAAGAGCACAGCCAGCTAGGCCATCTGTTTCTGTAACCCCAACACTATGGGGAACAGAGACAGGAGGCTGTCTGGAGTTTGCTGGCCACCAGCAGTCTAGCTGGAGACTCAGTGGTAGACCATGGTCTCAAAGAACAACTTGGAGGTAATAGAACAAGATGATTGATGTCCTTCCCTGGCCTTGAAATTCATGTACACACACACACACACACACACACACGTAAATAAATTGATAAATAGATTTTTAAGTTACTGTGAATAATAAGTGGAAGATTTACATATAGGGGTTGGAAATATGGGTCAATGGGTAAGAAAGAGTGTTTGCTCTGTAAGCATGAGGCTCTGAGTTCAAATTCCCAGCATCCCTATAAAAAGCCAGGCATGGCTACACATACCTATAATCCTAGTACTGGAGGATAGAGACAGGCAGATCTGAGAGTTTGGTGAATAGCCAACCTAGGCAAAACTGTGGTCTCATAGAGAGACCCTGTTGAGGCAAAAAGGTGGAGAGGGATAGAGGAGGATCCCTGTTGTCTTCCTCTGGCTTTTTCATGTACACACAAAAGCACACATTCACATGCATATCACACACGCGCGCGCACGCGCACACACACACACACTATACACAAAATTTACATGAAAACATTTATGCTTACATTAAAATATTTATATTATATTCACTAGATATACAAAAGGCATACACAGTTTTTTTTATACAATGTGTTAATATTACTCAAAACCAAAATCTGTGCTATACTAGAGCTTGTTCACACTTTAGTTAGCATTTCTTGTAAAGGGCTGTTGGGAAAAAAAAATCACACTTTTTCAAATCCTTCAGTCTTAAAAGGAAGCATTCTTACTCCACATCCAAAAAGAAAGAGACAAATTGGACCCGAAGGAATCAAGTTGTGTTCTTACTCAAGATGATTCTGTTGTATCATCCAACATGATGTCTTCCAAAACCAAATATTTCTGTGATAACCTCTTGAGAATCTTATTTGGAACTGTGTGTATTTTCTGACCATCTTGCTGTTGACTGAATATTTTCTAAGTATTCCACTTATTATTCAATTCTCCGGAATGAAGAAGGGGCCTGGAACCATGGATGAGAATGGGTGGACATTTCCATGACTCCACAACCATCACCCTCTGGGGAACATCCTTTGGAAGAGCATAGATTCCCACCCACATCTTTATCCTTGGCAGGCTTCTGATGTTCTTCTCCTCAGTACAGTCATAGATACTGTATACACAGCAAATATTAACTATACACTTTGATTTACATAAAGTCATTGCCTCAAAAACAAAGCTTTTGGGCCCAGTGGTGGTGGTGGTGCATGTCTTTAATCCCAGCACTCAGGAAGCAGAGGCAGGTGGATCCATATGAGTTCGAGGCCAGACTGGTTTACAAAGTGAGTTCCAGGACAGCCAGGACTACACACAGAGAAACCCTGTCTCAAAAAAAAAACAAACAAACAAAAGAAAGGGGTTTTGTTCTAGAGTCTCCTTCACAGCTAAGGACGGTGGTGTGTTTAGACTATCCAGCTTTACAGACAGGGAAATATGAAAACATAAATTGATATTTATGCACATGCCATGACTTACACAAGGATGTGGCTATAAGGCCACAGCCTCTCTTCTCTCCATCTTTTGTCTACTATTCATGTACTCAAATTAACACCCTGATATACCACAGCCTGAATATAATTTCCCACATATAATCTATGTATGTTCAGTTTTCTACACCTAAAACGGACTCCTATTTCAACTCTCTCCCTCTACTTAATTCTTTACGTTGTTCTAGAACTACCGAGAAAGTTCAAGAGACTTCCTCCCTACTCCTGATGGTTCCCAACTGAAAGGAAGCTCAATTTCTTTACCTGAGCCACTCTTTAACTCTCTGCTCCATCACTGAGAAGGCAAAGTCATCTGATCTGTACATGAAGACAGAATTCCTGCTCAGCTCCTCCCATCTCAGGGGGTCAGCTATGCCATGAGCCTGAGGTTCATTATCAGAATCCTAACTTGGCTAAGACTCATAAACATGTGTGCCTACATTATGTCAGGAAGACAGGTGATATGTTGGCTTTTACTTCTATCTACATTTGTTTCATTTTTCAGCTTGCCTGGAACCTCATATCTGAGGACTGGAGATGCTGTAGTTCTGTGGTAGAGCACTTGCCTGGCATGGCCCAACAAAACAGCTTGTACAGAAAAGGGCCTCTTTGGGGGCTGGAAAGATGACTCAGTCAGCAAAGAACTTACCACATAAGTATTAAGACCTGAGCTCTGATCCCTAGTATCCACAAAAAGGAAGAGGAGGAGGACAGAGAAGAAGAAAAAGAGGAGGAAAAAGAAAAAGATCAGGAGGAGGAAGAAGGAGAAGGAGGAGGAAGCAAGGAAGGAGGAGGTGGGGGAGGAGGAGGAGGAGGAGGAGGAGGAGGAGGAGGAGGAGGAGAAACATCAGTAGCCATTATCGTCACGTCACTCAGCCTGAGGAAATGGAGACAGGAAAATTCCTGGGGCTGATTGGCCAGGCAGTCTAGCCAATCAGCAAACTCCAGATACAGTGAGCATCTTGCCTCAAAAACTAAAGTGGAAAGTAATTAAGGAAAGTACATGACATCAATCTCTGTCCTCCACACATGTACACATTTGCAGACAGGAATACACACAGACAAATACACACAGGGCCTCTTCATATACAACTAAACACATAAATCCCTTTATCTTACCTATATGTTTTACTGACTCACTGGGCATTCGTGGTATCTTTCCCTATTAAAATACCATAATATTCATTATTTATTTCATTATCACCTTATGCTACTTGTAAATGCCTTTGTGCGTCCTGAGCCAGTGCCACCAGCTGGACTCTAAATTGCCTCTCAAGATGAACCATACTCTCTACTTAGGAGTACTCGATGTAGGACTGAAGGCATCCAGCGATAGTGCTGTTTGAAAATTATGCAGCATTCTCCTCCTAGGAGATATATAGATATAGATAGAGATAGAGATATATCAACTGATCACAGAGTTCTAAGCATCTTATCTAACAGGGAGGAGTAACTGAGTTTGTGTAATAATTAAAAAATACACTTTGGCTGGGTGGTGGCGGCGGCGGCGGCAGCGGCGGCGGCGGCGCACACCTTTAATCCCAGCACTTGGGAGGCAGAGGCAGGCGGATCTCTGTGAGTTAGAGACCAGCCTGGTCTACAGAGTGAGTTCCAGGAAAGGCGCAAAGCTGCACAGAGAAACCCTGTCTCGAAAAACTAAATAAATAAATAAATAAATAAATAAATAAATAAATAAATAAATAATAAATAACGCTTTGTATTATTTACCCTTTTAGTAAATGTGTATGGATTGCTTTCTAGCTGTGAAAAAACTTCAAAAAAATAAACTACCTCTTTGCATTGGTACAATTTCTAAAATTAATGCTATCTTTATGTTATTAGTGCTATCTAGAGTGGGATGTCTGCTGGAAAATGGTTATTTAGAAAAAAGTAGGTGCTATTACTGGTGTCACCACTGATGGTCAAAATAAAGAAAACACACTCAAAGTGGTCTGAAAGAGCAGCACCAAGAAGAGACCACTTGGGAACAAGGTAATCCCTATGAAATTCCAAGGGGCCAAGAAAGAACAGAAACAAGAGTAAGTGACTGCCATCAGCTGCAGGCTTCAGACCTGATGGCCCCAGCAGAACTGGTTTCGAACTGAAGCAACATGAAGAGTGTGCTGGAGCTGCCCTTTCTGGAAATGAGCACGTGTCTTACAGGACTTACCAAGTGGGCTGGGATGTGAATGTAGCTCAGTTTTGAGGTACAGCTTAGTACACAGGAAATCCTTGAATACATCTCCAGCATCTCTTGAACTAGCTGTAGTGGTGCATACCACACTCCATGCACTCAGGATGCTCAGAATATGCACACAGGAGGATCAGGAGTTCAAGGTCATCCTCGCATACATAGTGACTTCAAGATCAGCCTGAGCTACATGAGACCTTGTCTCAAAAACAATCCAAACCAAAATGAAAACAGGAAAGAAAAGAGAGAAGAAACTGGTCAGGTATTCAGCATCTAGGGCTCCCACAAATGCCAAAATCTGCAGGTGTTCGAGTCTCTTATATGAAGTAGTATAGTATTGGCATATAACATGTGTGCATACTTCAAATGACCTCCAACTTACATTTACAATGCCTAACACAGTTAGGGCTTCTGTTGCTGTGATGAAACACCATGACCCAAAGCAAGTTGGTGCTATGGGATATCTTTCTGTATGCTGTGAATATATGCTGTCCCTATTGGTTAGTAAATAAAGTTGTTTTGATCTATGACAAGAAAGCTTACAGCCAGGTGGGAAATCCAAGTGGAGAGACAGGGAGAAGAAGGGTGGAGTGAGAGAGACACCAGCCACCACCCAAGGAGCAGTAAGATGCCAGCAGGCTGGTAATGCCACAGCCACGTGGCAACTTATAGATTAATAGAAATGGGTTAAGTTATAAGAGCTAGCTAGCAAGAAGCTTGAGCCACAGTTCATAATTAATAGAAGCCTCTGAATGATTATTTTATAAGTGGTTATGGGTCGTGGGAGAGAGAGATTTTTCCCAACTGCAGACTGGGCGGGACACAGGAAATCTTTCGACTACGAGTTGGAAAGGAAAGGGTTTATTCAGGTTACACTTTCACATCACTGTTCATCATCAAAGGAAGTCGGGACAGGAACTCAAACAGGGCAGGATCCTGGACACAGGAACTGATGCAGAGGCCATGGAGGGGAGCTGCTTACTGGCTTGCTTCATGTGGCTCACTCAGCTCACCTTCTTATAGAACCCAAGACCAACAGCCCAGGAATGGCCCCACCCACCATGGGCTGGGCTCCCCCATTGATCACTAAAGAGAAAATGCCTTACAGCTGGATCTCAGGGAGGCATTTCCTCAGCTGAGGCTCCTCTCTGATGACTCTAGCCTGTGTCAAGTTGACACACAAAACCACCCAGTACAACTGACCCCTTGTCGACTTGACACACAAACACATCACTATTAAGCCACAACCCTTCCTTTCTTATTCATTCCCCAAGATCCTAAACAACTTTAAAAGTCCCACAGTCTTTACAAATTCAAACACATTAAAATTTCAGTTCCTGGGGCTAGAGCGATGACTCAGCGGTTAAGAACACTGACTGCTCTTCCAGAGGACCTGGGTTCAAGTCCCAGCACCCACATGGCAGCTCACAACTGTCTGTAACTCCAGTTCTAGGGCTCCTGGCACCGATGGCAAAACACCAATGCACACTTAAAAAAAAAGTTCCTTTAAAATAGCCAGTGTTTTCAAACATTCAAATCTTTCAGCTGTGGGCTTCTTTAAAAATCAAAATTAAATAACTTCTTCAAGAGGGAAGAACCAGGGCACTGTCACAATCTCTCAACCATGCAAAAACAAACTCTAACACACACACACACACACACACACACACACACACACACACACACACACACACATATAAAACTCAATGTCCAATTATCTGGGATTCACTCATGATCTTCTGGACTCCTCCAAAGGGTTTGAGTCACTTCTCCAGCTCTGCCCTCTGCAGCACACACAGTTTATCTTCTGGACTCAGGCTGGCTCCACTCCACTGCTGCTGCTGTTCTTGGTGGTCATCCCATGGTACTGGCATCTCCAATATGCTGGGGTCTTCTGCTGCAACTGGGCTGCACTTTCACCAATAGCCTCTCACAGGCTCTCTTCATGGTGTCAAGCCTCAACTTCTCTACAAGACCCCTTCAGTCCTGGGCCTTCAACTGCCACTGAGGCTGCACCTTCACCAATGTCCTCTCCTGGGCTCTCACAGTGCCAAGCCTCAGCTGCTGTCCATGACCCCTTCATGCCTTCACAACCAGTACCATCTGGGTGATGCTTACACATTACCAAGCCGCTGCCTGCACTAGGTACAACTTGGCTACCTCTAGAATACAGCTTCTCTGTGTTCTCAGGAAACACTTCCCAGAAGATATCACCTCAGCGATGCTGGTCTCTTCTTAGTCACTGCTAATTTCTTAGCTCCAGCCAACCAACATCAAGCATTCCAGCAAAGCAAATTTTTGCTTTAGTAGTTCTGGTATCTTGTTAATCACGATGATTCTTCAGCCCCAGCTAACCAAGACCACAGGATCTTAATTTAAAATAACAAATGGCCCTAATAGAGTCTTCAATATTCCTTCTAAAACTTTACAAGCCAAGCCTCCATCTTCTGCACTGCTCTTAACATTCTTATCCTCCAAGTTCCACAGAACATCCCACCACAGAGCTCTTAACACTCATTGGATCTTCTAGACCAAAGCTCCAAAGTCCTTCCACAATCCTCCCAAAAATATGGTCAGGTCTGTCACAGCAATACCCCACTACACTGGTACCAATATGTGTATACTTTAAATGACCTCTAACTTACAATGTCTAAAACTGTGTGAATGCTACAAAAAATAGCTATTATCATATTATTTAGGCAATAATGACAAGAGAAAAGTCTAACTACTTGCACAAGACTTCAACAAAAAGACTATAAAAACTAGCATGGGAACTAGTTGGGAAGAGACTGGGCTCAGCAGGGGTGGGAGGAGAGTATAGTAAGAGGGATATGATCACAACACATTGTACACATCTATGAAATTGTTTTAAAAGTTAGTAATAAAGGCCAAAACATTTTGGTTACTAATGCAACCCTTTACTTTCTTGTTTTTTTGTTTTGTTTTGTTTTTTCCTGAGGCAAGGTTTCTCTGTGTAATCCTGAATGTCCTGGAACACCCTTTGTAGACTAGAGTGGCTTCAAACTCAGAGACCCATCTGCTTCTACCTCCCGAGTGCTAGGTTAAAAGTGTGAGCCACCAGACCCGGCTTGTGACACTTTTCTTACAGATGATGTATTTTCTTTTCTCTTATTCTCGTATTACATGTATTAATTTGTGTTTGTGCACGCAGACCTCAGAAGACAACTTGTGGAGTCAGTTCTCTCCTTCTACCATGTGGCTCCTGAGGACTGACCTCAAACGCCCTGCTGAACCTCTCACAAACCTTCGAATGCAGTATTTTTACCTGCAGTTGGCTGGCTGTGCTGATGTGGGAGCTAAGCAAATACAGGCTGGCTGCATAGATGACAGAGTCCAGACACTCAAGGGGGTTCTAAGGCCACATACTGTCACATTGTGGAATCACCACTCCTTTTCCCACCTCCAACAGCACTGATGAGAGGGGAGGGAAAACAGCCCTCCTCCTCCATAGACCCCTAAGATCCACGGCCATGGAGACCAAACAAGAGCGGCGGCGGCAGCACTACATTTTACTGGACAGTAAGCGTCGCTCAGGCCAAGTGTTCACAGTGCTCTCCCGATCCCCCGAGGTGTGCTGCTGTGGACATCAATCTGCAGATGAGGATGCGGGGCTGGAAAGCTTGTGTGCAAAGGACAGTTTTGGTTTTTTATTTAAAACCTCTTCATTATCCATTACATTTAAAGTGCTTGCTTTACCTAGGCATCATGCCCTTCAGAATCTTTTTTTAAAACATTTTAAATTAAATTATAATTACATTGTTTCCCCTTCCCTTTCCTCTCTCCAACCCTTCTCATGCACCCCCTTGCTCTCTCAAATTCATGGCATTTCTTTAAATATATAAATACAACTCGTTCAGTCTATATAAAGTAGCTTGGGTGTATATGATTTCAGAGGTGACCATTTGGTATTGAATAACCAATTTGGGGGCTCATACCTGGAGAAGCATATGGTTCATTGTCTACAGTTGAGGCCCCATGAGATTTCTCCCTTCCATGTTAGCGCAGCTATTGGTATCATCCTTGTTCAGGTCTTATTTAGGCAGTCATGTTGATGAGACTTTATGGGTGTAGCTTCTCTGACATTTCTAGTAAATAAAATCTCACAGCCAACTCCTGTCCTCCTCTTTTCCTATGATCCCTGAGTATTTAATGCAGTTGTGTTGTAGATGGATCAGCTGGGACTGAGCCACATTGTTACTTGTTCTCTACATTTTAATTGGTTGTAGTTTTCTGTAATGATCTCCCTCTATTGCAAGGAGACATTTCTTTGATGAGGAGTGAGACCTATACGTATTTGTTAGTACAAGTATAAATATTTAGAATGTAGTTAGGAATTATGCTGGCTTTGTAAAGTGATGGTATCAGGTTCTCCTCCAAGATTAATGACCTCACTAAGCTCTGGAGAGTTAGCTTTATTGAAAGCACCAGGTACGCTCTCCCTCTTGTCGGGACAACCTTATGTTCTATTGGAGAACTGTTGGTTGCCACCGAGATACATGTGCCATGTTTGCTCCATCAGAGCTAGCATGTCAGGCTGGCCACTAGCTTAGTTCGTAGGCATCATAGCTGGGTAGGACTACTGCTTGATTCCCTTACTTGGAAGCCTGCATGGTGTCTTCTGGTACCATGAAAGGTAGTCCTCAGGGAGGAGGCTTTCAGGTCAGAAGCATCTTGAATCCTCTAGGTCCTGTGTCCAAAGTGTATAGTGTCATCAGCAGTAAGTATTACCTTCAATCTCGGGGAAGAAACCAAGGGCAACAGCACTAGCTTATGCTTGGGGAGTCTCTTGTACAAGCCTGACCAACAATTCAAAGGGAGACTTCTCATGCCTGGTGTTGTTTTTTGTTAGTCTATGGCTCTTGTGAGGGAGCATCGTCAGCCTAGATGAAAAGTTTTCATTAAAAAATATATAGTTTATATAATGTAATTTAGGTAGATACATAAGATTCTTATTGACTTTTTCAGACATCTGTTATTCTGCCCTCCTCCCGCTCTATCCCTAATTAAAGCCTCCCTTTTTCTCTTTCCCCCTTCAAAGCACTTGTGTCCTGCAAATCCCCTCCAATACTGTTCCTCTGCCCTGACTCCATGATCCTTTTCATTTTCCTGGTTTCTGTACTTACTCCAGGTTAGATACTCACATCTGAAGATCTGGGCTTAGAAACCAAAAAGATACAATGTTTGTCTCTCTGGGTCCAGATTACCTCACTCAATATAGATATTTTTAATTCCATCCATTCAGCTGAAATTTCAGTCTTTACAACAGAATAGTATTCCATAGTGCATGTATACTACATTGTCATTATCTATTCGTCAGTTGAAGGACATCTAGGTTGTTTCCATTTCCTAACTATTGTGCATAGAGTGACAATGAACACAGATGAGCAGATGTCTGTGGAGCAGGATGGCGTGTCTTTTGGACACATGCCAAGGAGTGATATAGCTGGGTCATATAGTAGATTTTTTTTTAAAAACTTTTGAAGGGTTCCCCATATGATTTCCAAAGTGGCTGGATAAGTTAGCAACCCCACCAAGAGAGGATGAGGATTCCCTCTTCCCCACACCCCCTCCCGCATTTATTATTGGTTTTTTTGTTGATCTTTGCCATTCTGACTGGGGTAGGATGAATTCCCAAAGTTTCGGTAATTGCTAGAGATAAAGAACATGGTTTTGAGATGTTTCTTAACCATTTTTATTTCTTCTTTTGCATACTCTGTTCAGGTCCATAGCCTATTTTTTGAGTAGGTCATTTGGTTTTTTTGGCTGTATTTTTTTTTTCTTAGTTCTTTATATAGTCTGGATATCAGTCCTTTGTCAGATGTATAGTTGTCAAAGATTCTCTCCCATTCTGTGAGCTTCCTCTTCTTTCAATTGATTCTTTAGCTGTACAGAAGCTTTCTGTTTGCAAGGAACCATTTGTCAACTGTCCTAAATTCCTGGAAAAATGCAGTCCTATTCAGAAAACCCTTTTCCACACCTATATCATATAGAGTACTGTCTATGTTTTCTTCTAGCAGTTTCAGATTTCACATTTAGGTCTTCAATCCATTTGGAGTTAGTTTTTGTCATAGAAATGGGTCTGATTTCTCTTCTGCATATGGACATTCTGGTTTCTCACCAACATCTGTTGGAGATGCTGTATTTTCTCCAGTATATGTTCTTGGCATCTTTGTCAAGCACTAAATGACTAAAGTTACAAATATGAAGTACTCTGCAGTTGTGGTGGTGCACGCTGGTAGGATTTGCTGAAGGAGGCAGCAGGATCATGAGTTTGAGGCCAGCCTGGGCTACAAATATGAAGTACTCATGTTTGGACCTTTGATTTCATTCCACTGGTCCCTATGTCTGTCCTGTGCCAGCGTCCGTCACATTGTTTTATTACTACGGCTCTGTAATATAGACTGAGGTCTGGAATGGTAGTCTGGAAGATATTTTTCAGTGCCTGCCTGATGATATCTACTGCCCTATTGGCCTATGCATAAATAATACTGGGTTTGTTTCTCAGGAAGTAATGTGTTGATCCCTAAATCCTGAGAATTATAAGAATAAAATTCACAAAAGATGGCCGGGCGGTGGTGGCGCACGCCTTTAATCCCAGCACTCGGGAGGCAGAGCCAGGCGGATCTCTGTGAGTTCGAGGCCAGCCTGGGCTACCAAGTGAGTTCCAGGAAAGGCACAAAGCTACACAGAGAAACCCTGTCTCGAAAAACAAAAAACAAAACAAAAAAAAATTCACAAAAGACAAATAAAATTAATTTGAGTTAGTAATAGACACAGGAAAATGATACCTATACAATATGGCTGCCTAGACAAAACCTGGGCAAGAATACCAATACACATACTAACGTGGAAGGGAGAACCAATGGAGCCCACCCACAGACAAAGAGCCACAGGCAACTAAGGAATGCTGAGAGGAGCAGTCCCCTATGAAGGAGCCTTCTGACTGGCTACCCAATACCAAGTGAAATACTGAACAGACTCAGCAGGTTGTATCTACAATTTTGTGTGTAACAATAGCAGAGAAAAGGAAGTCAGGAGTTTGGGGAGGAACTGGGAAAAGTTGGAGGATGAAAAAGAAATGGAGGGAATGATTAATTATATTTAATTTTAAAATGTTAATACAAGAAAATAATATATTAAATTAACATAGTACTAATAGACAAGGCTAAGAGGATCAGAATAAAAGAACAAAAGTATACAGAATTAAATTTAGGCAAGCAAAGCTTTCCAAGGAGTGTCCTGAGTTATACATACTGGTAGAACAGTGGCAATATTACAGGTCATTAAATTGTAAGAGGTTAAGAGAGTTACGTGATTAAAACAAAACAAGTAGGGGTTGGGGAGATGGCTCACCGGTTAAAAGCACTGGCTGCTCTTCCAGAGGCCCTGGGTTCAATTCCCAGCACCCACAAGACAGCTCACAACTGTCTGTAATGCCAGTTCCAGGGGACCCAACTTCCTCACACAGACATACATGCAGGCAAAACACCAATGCACATAAAATAAAAATAAATAATTTTTTAAAGAAACAAGTGTATTTATATGGTTAGATAAAAGACAGTCCCAGAATAATGAAAAATTGATTATATAAAAAGCAACAGAAAATACATGGCTTTAAAGGGACATGAGAGAAAATTTTAGTTAATATCGAATTAGTATAGGTGTTTCTAGATGGTTATATGAATACTGTCTTGCTGTGGATATCGCTCTGTATCAATAAAGCACTGATTGGCCGGTAGCCAGACAGGAAGTATAGGCGGGACTAACAGAGAAGGGAAGAGAAGGAACAGGAAGGTGAAAGGGGAGAGACTGGCTGGAGCCGCAGCGAGGAGAAGGAAGATGTAAAGTACCGGTAAGCCACAAGTAGAGATTAATAGAAATGGGCTAAATATAAGAGTAAGAACTAGACAATGATAGGCCTGAGCTAATGGCCAGGCAGTTTAAATAATGTAAGCGTCTGTGTGTTCATTTTATGAATGGGTTTGGTCAGGGAACCAAGGACTGGCGGGACTTGGGAGCTGGAGACTGGCAGGACTTGGGAGCTGGAGAGAAGCTCTCTCTCTCTCCAGCTATAGTGGTATTCTATTTGTACTGAAATGTGATTTTATTTGTGTGTTAATAAATAAAGTTGCCTAAAGGTCAGAGCTATTAGCAAGCCATAGCGAAAGCCAGGGCGGTGGTGGT
>CABHPH010113629.1:0-12016 GCA_902168325.1 Peromyscus nudipes
AAAAAAAAAAAAAGAGTTAGCTGTCGTTGCACAGCAGATGATTGGCTTTCAGTTGTTCAGTAATAAGCAATCAAAGCCACAGAGGATGCTCTATATTTCCATGAGAATTACTTAGTGGTCAAGAAAAGACAAGTGGCTGCCAGATTGAGTCAGAATTTCAAAAGACTCATTTGACTTCCAGCTGAACACATTTCTGCCCTTCATTCATTATTGTCTTCATCTTTCAGTGAATTTTATGTGATCCGTGCATAAAACAGACAAAATCTCTCTCCATCTATTTTAATGACTAGAAACAGATAATCAAGAAAATATAGAGTATGTATGTGTATCATGGATACACGTGTGTTAGATGTTAATTGACAATAAAGAGAATAATAAGGTTAGGAGATGTGGAAGAAGGCTGCAATTTTAGTGAAGCCAGCAGAGAACACTTTTTGGAGAAAGTGGCATTAAAATTAAGATATGAAAAATGCAAGGGGCAGAATCTTGGTGGGAAATGATGGAGTGCAGATCTAGACAAGAGAACAGCACAGACCAAAGTTCCAGAGGATAAGTATCTGCTATGCTCAGTGACACCCAGGAGGGCAGTGTGGCTGCCCTAATGTGAAAGGGCATCTGGACAGGGAACATGAAGTCAAACAGTTCTTGGGGCAGCCAAATTATGGGGTGCCTTATCTTAACCCCCTTTCACTCTCACTTTGCTAGAGATTGATGGAAAGATGTTTTAAAAAAATGTACTAGCATAGTATGGCTTGTGTTTTGTAACAGCCTTTTTAAAAGCTATGCTATGTATCATTTCAACATGTAATTTGTCACTCAGTGAGGTGACCGAGATGCAGAAAGTGTCCTTGGTTTTCTCTCATGTGTGAATGTTAGCTTTGAATCTTCAGATATACCTATCCCATTTGGAACACATACAGAGGTCAGGGAATTTCATAGTGGGCCATGGCAGGGAGTATTTCAAGAGAGGGAAGATAGGATGCAGTGGCATAAAAGGTTAAAGAAGAATATTAAAAAAGGAAGGGGTAAATGGAGAGGAGGAAGTAGCAGGATAGAGGAGAAAATATGAGGGAAAACTAACCCTAAAGACAATTTGAAAAAGTCATATGGAGACCTACTACTGTACAGGTTTCCTAATATATATAATATATATTATATGTGTATGCATGTGTGTGTGTGTGTGTGTGTGTGTGTATGTGTGTGTGTGTGTGAGTTTAAATTCAGTTACCCTGTAACTGGGCAGAAATTCCCTACTAGACAGCACAGGATAACCAATAAAAACCCAATACTATGAATAGGTTACGTTTTTTTGGAATGATTGGACAATAAGGTCCCATAGACCACCAAATATTATAGACTACTACCCATAGATTAGTGTGTTTCTCAACCCTCATCAGAGAAGCGTCTATCTGTAGTAGATGATAATTAACATAGAGACCCACTACTGGTCATGGGGCAGGGAATAAGAGTCTGTGGAATTCTCATCACTAAACAAACCATCTATATCCTACCCACTCCTCCCTAGGCTCAGAGATCATTGCCAAAGAGAGGGCAGAAAGATTCTAAGAGCTAGAAGTGTTGGATAACTACAATGAAACAGTGATTTCTGGACACATCAGGGCAGCAGTACATATGAATTCACAGGATGTACAAGAGTTATACAAGCTCTAGCCAGACAAAATTCTGTCATAAAGAGGGTAGGTTGACACAAAATTCCCACCTAAGGAGATATTGACATTGATATTCATTTGGAAGGGCAGAGGCAGTTTTCTCTAAGGGTGCAGATCCTGTTGGGTATGCACATTCTAGTGAAGGCCACACACCAAAGAATATATGGGCAATACAGATTGTACTTCATAGTTTTATTTTTAGGGCATAGGGGTGTTGGGAAGGGGGTATTTAGATGAGGAGTTGGGGAAGTGAGTGAACATGACCAAAATACACTATAAAAAGTACTCAAAGAACTAAAAAAAAAAAAAAAAGACGAGAATATTTTGACTGTTTAACTCTTTATAGTTGATCTAGCACAACCTCCACAGTCTCTGGTTTACAGTGCTGACATTGCAGCCCTAATATAGTGACTTTCCCAAGATCATCAGTTGTTGAAGGTTGAACCAGACTATTTCAATCTGACATGGACTAGACTTGCAAAGGCTGAGCTTTGTGTTTGGCAGAGGGCAAATCACAGATTCATTTGAGAAGAGAACATGTTGATGAAAAGATCTAATCCAAACTTATTTGCTGATTTTTTTTGTAGTTGTAGTCAAAATCTTCATGCAAATATATGAATCCCACTGAAAATGATGTCATTAGCTTTTGCCATACTCCATCCACGTTTAATACTTTTGGCAAAACTGAGAACTTACATGCTTACCACTGAGTATAAATGACTAAAATTTTAATATACTAAGTAAAACAGATATGACTATAGGTTTGGAAGCAAGTGCCTTGTCTAAAGAGCCAAGGATTCTACAGAATAAAGGGCCTTTCTTAGAGTGCTGTTCCAGTGAGAGACCTTGGACCAGGACTCTCACCATGTGGACCATGATAACCTTTGAATTATTTATAAGCTCACATGTTTGAAAGAACCTCTGGTTCTTCAGATGTTAAACCAGCTAAGGAAGACACAGTTTCCCAATGGAAGTATGTTTCCTTTAATGAAGCCCAAAGTATTCCTTGGGCCGTGCCTTGATTGACCTCTACTACAAAAAGCTACATGTTTTTCACAGACAAAATGCTGCTCCTCACGGACAGAGTGGTTCTGTTCTGGCCTAAGTTCTGTGGCAATGTAGTTCAGAACTCAGTTTGGACCAATTCACGAGTGGTTGGAAATCTATCTTTGATTATATAAAGTGATTCAGAGTTTTAAAGCAAAGTTCTAAAGGACCAAGCAACAATAAAAATAAATCCAAGAAAAATTTTGTGAGAACAAATTCTGAGTTACACAAGCACTGTCAAGACCACAGGGATATGTCTGTCTCTTGGATATTGCCATCACAACCACATCAAGACATGCAATAAAGAAGCTCGAATAAATCATAGTATGAAATAGGTAATTCAACATCTTCACATTTTTTTCTAGTTTAAAAGGAAGGAAGGTAATGGCTTATATTTTCATACTGCACTTACCAAATAAAACTAAGTTATCCAAATAAAGCCCATCAGAAGTAGGATAGGTACAGCAAAAGACAAACTGGAATTGATAAGAGAGTAAAATCAGGGACCCCCAGGAGAGTGTCACCTAGATGGGATACCCAGAGATGATACAGAGGATTGATTCCTAAGGCATCACAATTTGGAGATAACAATATGAAAAGCTTAACTTCCATAGGGATTTTATACAAAAACCTGATAAAACATTATGAGTAGATATGACCTGAGGGGATAAATTAAAATAGATTTTTGTGTTTTAAACCCAGAACAGAATAGAATCACTGAAAATGTAGGCATCTGATAGTAAATTTATGATGAGAAGATGTTAATAAGTGTAAGAGCTGACATTTACTGACTACTTCCCATGTACTAAGCAATGTACTCATGATCTCAATCTTCTTAATGGTCTGGTTCATTCATTGATTTGTTCATGCATTCACTGACATAATAAATAATATATTTGAGGTAGTATTTCATGTGCATTGGGGATAGTGTATATTCAGAAGCTGTTGGATAAGATACTCTGTTAGTTACATGTGCTGGCTAGTTTTATGTCAACTTGACACAAGCTAGAATTATCTTAAAGAGGGACCCTCGATTGAGAAAATGCCTCCATAGGTCCCATTTTAGGGGTGAGCACTCTGTAGTCTTTTTGTTCTCTGCATCTTGGCCAGTTGTGCATTTTTGTGTTACTCACAATCTATAGAAAAGTTTTTCTGATAAAGTTTGTGAGATACACTTCTCTATGGGTATAAAGCGAACTCCTTAGGAGTCAGTTTAATACTATGTCCCTTTGGCTGAGTAATAGAAGAAGGTTCTCCTCTAGTGCCAACAACCTGACTCCTCACAGGTTCTTGGCCCCAATTATGACTCCAGGTATGGGTTTTACACTTTGATGGAGGCCTTAAATTCAATCAGAAAGTAGTTGATTACTCCCACAATATTTGTGCCATTATTGTACCAGTGAGCATGTCTTGCCAGGGCAGTCATTAGAGCTCATATGTTTCATAAATGGATAAGATTGATTACTTTTCTGTTCCAGTAGTGTATATAGTACTTACCAACACCACGAAAGCTAGTCAGTATGGATGGAGCCTCAAGGCCAATACCAGCTTTGTTTTTCCATGTTCTGTAACTCAAGTGTGTGGTTTCTTTGGTCCTAATTGTCAGTTTCTAGAGGATAACCAGGAGCAAAGGAAAGAGCCTGTGATAATTTGGGGATCTAGGTAATCCTATATGCTAAGTCCTACTATCTCCATACGTCTTAAGCAACTGAAGCAAACAGATCTTAAAAAAAAAAAAAACTAATAGAAACATGGGAATGGAACTGCACAGTCTGGCTTCACATGCTTTGCTGTGTGCTATTTCTGCAAAAGTTCATGGTGGTCTTCCCTTGGAGCTCAGTTTCCAGCATCCGTATTGGGTGGCTCATAACTATCTCTAATTCAAGTTGCAGGAGATTTGAAGCCTTCTGCTAGTGTCTGAGGGCACCTGTACATACATGGCATACAGTCATAGAAACATGCAAATAAAAATAAAGAAACCTTTTAGAAAAGGAAAAAAAAGTAGTAATTAGAAGAGCGTTATTTATCCTGATCATGTTTCTAATTCTTAGCATAGAACAAAGAATATATATAAAATGGGCATTTTTTTGAATAAAGGAATTAATAAACTGTAAATAGTACTGAAATAAAAGATGTTTCTTTGTCTGAAAATACCAAAAGGGCACAGAATGATTATCTTTCAAGAGCTTTTACCACTGCTTCCATAAAGCACAGTGAAGGAGACTTTAAAATGAAGTGTGTGTGTGTGTGTGTGTGTGTGTGTGTGCGTTCTAGTTTCTGGTTAAAAAAATCATAGGCCAATAGACCATAAACTAATTTAATTACTCCTTGTAGTTTATCTACCCTAGTTTTCTAGGAGTCTGGATGTCTGAGAGAAGATTTATGCCTGCTGATTACTGTTTGTTAGCTTTAAAACAAATGGTAGTGTTGAAACAGCAAGGATAAGAACAGAGATCTTGCAGCTGAGTATTAGATAGCCAAGCTAACCAGATAAGAGAAATGAGAGGGCCTTGGGATAGATAAAAGCAAGTCCATGCATGTCTGCTCAGCTCTCACACAGCCTGTCTCCAGAAGCATGTACAAAGCACCTTTGCTCTTTCCCCTAGTGACCTTTTTCAACTTTATAGACAGTTACACTTTTATAAATGTTCTTGCATCTAATTAAAATAGACTTAATGTAAGGATTCCCTCTTTAAATAGCCCCCATCAATTCTGGAAGGAGCCTACCTCGAGTGGCCATAGGGAGAGACAAAGAAGCCTTAGATGGGCCATCCAGAAACAAGATTCTGCCATTGACCATGACCTCAGTCTGTTTTCCACTCTAGAGGGTGTACTTTGCCTTCACTTACTTGCCTGCTAAACATAAACTTGACCGCTTGCTCTACCTGTGCCCTGGTATGAATACTTTACCACTATAACAAAAAAACCAAAACTGCAACATAATTGGAATCAGAGGGAACACAGAGGAAGGCAGGTCCCATAGCAGGTGTTTTTCCCATGAGTGTTGACAAGATGAAGCCTGGGGACTGGAATAAAAATCATATGGTGCTGGTAAATCAATGTTGACCTATGGAAGTTGAAAAAGCAAAAATTCCAAGGATGCTTCATTTAATATACAGACCTTAGGGGAATAAGACAAGTTATGCTTGTATCCAGCTGTGGTTAACTACACACAGCATTGTTAAAATAAAACTAAATGGAGCACTATGTAATTAACTAGCTGTGTTGGAGACTGATAAGTATTCTTACAAGTCGGCTCACAATGAGGTGTATGTCAGAGAGGTGGACTGACTCCCTCTCTACCATGCCAATTCTGTTTTGAAGTTATCTTGCTTCATTATTAAGAAAGACAGGACACTCCCTTCCCCAAGGGGCCAAAACAGTTCCACTCCACCAAAGGCCAGGACCTATGTGCCTTAATAAGGAAGCTGAGCCAAATTAGCATCAGGTCAGTACAGCCCCACAGGCCTCATAAACTTTCCAGGAATCTGCCAGATTAGCCAAAAGAAACAATACTGTGAAACTGAAGAGAAGCAAAGAAGAAAAAATTAAAAGGAAATGAAAGACAGCAAGATGTAAGAGCAAACGCCATCAGATATTATTTCCAAACTCAGGCATAGAGCAACCTGGAAACATGTAAGCACTGTTGAGTGACTTCCTAGGTTTTGTCGACTGTCTATGGGACAGCTGTTGGACTTTTGATTTCTAGTGATTCTCTCTCAGTTGTTGAGGTAACATCCACGTTACTGTAACCCGTTCACCACGTCCGAGTGAGGGGCTGTGGATTAAAAAAATAAGAGACAAGAGACAGTGAGTCATTCGTCACAGAATGCCGAATGCCGTTTATTGATGGAGGGAGGAAACCTTAAATACAGGCTTACAGCACAATGGAGGGCAGAAGTTCGCTACCCAATGTTCTACATTCTTGCATCTAAGCTGTTTACACCAAATGCAGGATACACGAACAAAGAACCTCAGGTGAAGAACCTCCGTGGTGATCTGTAGGTGAGAAGGAAACCAGCAGGGAATCAACATAGGGAGGACATCTGGTCAAGGTCGGCAAGCAAGGCGGCAGCCACTCACAGTGGGGGGCCAGGGCTCACACTCAGTTTTGTCAACTTGCCCCATAGGTGGCCCACAAATAAGGAAGGCAATTTGAAGTTTACATTCTGGAATATCATTCATTTTACTAGAGAAAACTATCTTCCACTTCCTAAGGACTGCCAGAAAAAACATTCTAATTCATACACATTCACATGCAAACACACACAAAGATACAGCTAATATAGTGGCCTGCAATACAATGATGGAGGTAATTATGGTAAAGGGTGATTATTGGTATTAGAATTAGAGAAGCAGAAGTTGAGCTGAGGATCAAAACAGAGTGAATGTTCCAGAGGAAAGCAGTGTAGGCTCATTTTCGTTATTGAGAAATAGTGGTTCTCAAATCTTGTTATTTTTGGATATATAAATACAAATGTATAATTACATAGCATATACAAATCTACCCATTTGCATTAGTTAATCAAGCATATTTGGAAAGAAAAAAGGTAAGTAGCAAAGGCCACTCTATTCCCGTTCC
This sequence comes from Peromyscus nudipes, assembly GCA_902168325.1. NCBI lineage: Eukaryota > Metazoa > Chordata > Mammalia > Rodentia > Cricetidae > Peromyscus > Peromyscus nudipes. Next base: position 7,300 of record CABHPH010113629.1, read on the forward strand.
ATTCAGGAATTACATCAGTGTGTGCCTAGCAGTAAGCAAAATAGCTTTGCACTTGAAGTGCAAACATCTTGCACAAGGACCCATGAGATGGCCCAGTAGGTAAAGGCACTTGTTGCCAAACCTGACCGCCTGAATTTAATCCCCAGAACTCACGTGATACAAGGAGGACCAATCCCTGAAAGTTGTCCTCGCACCCCCAACATGTGTGCCCCACCCAGACATACACAAAAGAATGTAAAATTAAAATAAAAATTAAAAAGGACCTTGACAAAATAGATTGAAACCAATTCCAAAACAGCCAACCAGTGCATCTGCTACTCAAATGGAAAAACCTCCATCTGTTTTAGTTCTGGAAGGAAATCTGCATTGGACGCCATGAGAATGACCTATCTGAATAAATTTGTATTCATAAAATGATGCACACTGAATAGAGTGAAAAGTGCACAGAATGCTAAACTGTCGTTTTGGAACTGGGCATTTCTTGTTCCTTCTGTACTTGCTCTTTTATCGAATCTAACACAAAAGGTTATTCCAGTCCACAAGTTTGTCTATGGTTTTCTAGGATAGATGTAGCACAACCATTCCCTTCTTGCATTATATATGCACTAGAGTTGAACATTAATTGCAACAAATAATTAGAAATTTCCAAAATTCAGTAAAACACTTACTTTGTCCTCCCAAGTCACATAGTAGCAATGATGCTGCTTTTCAGAGGAGATTATATCCATAGGAGCAATATCGATAGGTGATTTGTCAAGTGTTAATACATCTTATTATTTCAGAAATGATATCACAGAAACCCAAGTAAATACAAAAACAAACAAAAAGGACATGGACTATGTCTAGAATAGTTTGTAAATACTTGGAGGAACTCTTTTGAATTTGAGGAAAGACAACACAATGACGAGTTTTTAATGAAGAAGCTGAAATAAAAAGCCTCTACATGATAATGAAAATTTTGTAATTCTTAGCTTTTTTTTTTTTTTTTTTTTTTTTTGGTTTTTCGAGACAGGGTTTCTCTGTGTAGCTTTGCGCCTTTCCTGGAACTCACTTGGTAGCCCAGGCTGGCCTCGAACTCACAGAGATCCTCCTGGCTCTGCCTCCCGAGTGCTGGGATTAAAGGTGTGCGCCACCACCGCCCAGCAATTCTTAGCTTTTTAAAGATGATAAAACATGCAGATTTTGTGCTAAAATGTGGTGATATTTTATTTGTATGTTAATAAATAAAGTTTGCCTGGAGATCAGAGGACATAGCAAGCCATAAACACAAGTCAGGCAGTAGTAGCACACGCCCTTAATTCAATCACTTGGCAGGCAAGGTCTCTGTGTGTTAAAGGACACACTAGGGAACAGCCAAGTGTGGTGACACATACCTTTAATACTAGTACCAACTACAGAGCCCTGGAGGTCTGTACAGACAGGCAGTGGCAAGGAAATGAGGTAGCTGGGCTAAGAGCCAATGAGAGGGCAGAACAGCAAGGCAATAAAGGTGCAGGTTAGATGGGAAGTAGTTTCTTTTGGCAGCTGCAGAGCTGGAGAGGTAAGGTTGGTGGCTATCACTATTTCCCTGATCTCCAAGGCTTTCACCCTGTTTTGGCTCTGTGTTTCTTATTTAATAAGACCATTTAGAAATTCGTCTACACAGATATGTACATGTATAAATTTATATATAATTTATTCACTCCACTCTGTACATATCGGCATAATAAAAAAAATAAACTTTGTAAGATAACACATCTGGTCCATGAACTCATGCCTTTTTACTCCCAGCCCAGACCTTTTTCCATTTTGCTTCCCAAGTTGCTTTTGGCCACGGTGTTTTATCAAAGCAATAGAAACCCTAAGACATGGATCAAATGCCAATATGGTATTGCCAGAATTTGACTCTCTAGGTTCAAATGAGAACAGAAACATGTGACATTGTGGGAAGTGGTAATCATTACCAATGGTTAAAATCATAATTACAAATAAGTATTCCAGTGGGCCCTAATTCAAGTTAGCCTTATGCTGTTCCTTTGCACTAGTTTATTTAAAAATTTAAATTTTATTTAGAGAAGACATAAACCATGGTGCTGGAAAATAACAGAAAGGCATCCCCCTTTATGGCTGCCCCACCATAAATCCAACTGCACATTCTATTAGAAAAAAAGTACCCTACAGATAACTTCTGCTCACCTCCCATGGAAGGGAAGGGTTAAATATGTTTCATGCCCCTAATAGTTTATTAAAATACTGCTTTCAATGATGTTTTTATTAAAATGTGTCACAGAAGCATTTTGTATATCTTTGTGTATATTTTACCACAGTTTAACACTTAACTGTTAACTTCCTTTGTACTTATACCTCTGTCATTCACTTCTTAACTCAGCAATTTCCCTGGACCTATTCCATACAAATGTACCATAGCCTTAACAATCTCTAAAAAAGCATTTTTTAATTGGGCATGAACAATGGCATGCTTCATTTAAGGATGATCCTTCCCTAGCACAGCTTTTATCTTGTTAGGAGTTTAAATAAGAACTTGTAGCTGGAGTTTTCTCCAGTCCTGTCCAGCCGCGCGGATCCCACAACCTCTTATAAAATAATCACTCAGAAGCTCATATTAATTAAACTGCTCAGCCATTAGCTCAGGCCTACCACTGTCTAGCTCTTACACTTAAACTCAGCCCATTTCCGTTAATCTATATGTCGCCACGTGTTCTGTGGCTTTACCTGCTGCCTTTACATGTTGCTCCCTGGACGGCAGGCTGGCGTCTCTTCTCCTCAGCCTTCCACTTCTCAGACTTCTCCTCTCTCTTTGTCCCACCTATACTTCCTGCCTGACTACTGGCCAATCAGTGTTTTATTTATCAATCAATCATCCACAGCAAGAACTAAATAGTTTGCTTCTTTGGATGATTCCAATCACCATATAGTGCATATGTAAGCATGCTTCAAAGTTTGAAAGATGGACGTATTCATTGGACATAGAATACTCTAGGCAGAATGACAGGATAAGATTAAGTGAGAAAATGATTTTTGAAGTGACAGAACAAACAGCATCAATTCTAAATATTTCCAAAGCTGGGAAATAATTCTCTAAACACAATTGCTTGACCTTCTATGAATATCATCTAATGAAAGAACTCCATTTCAAACCCTCTGGGGTTTCTAGCCTTTGTAAATACCCCTATTGCTGGGAATATTTATTATTTTTGAACACTTACATTTATGAACATGGAGCCTAATAATGAAAATCATTTTTGGCACTATTTCTTTGCAGGTGTTATGATGAGCTTATCATAATGGGGGGCAGAAGATGGTCCGTGTGGCCATTCAAGCAACTGCATACCTTCTCAATGCAAAGTCGTGTATTTTCTGGTAAAAATAAGGCAGCAGGACTATTTCTTTTAGCTCGGCCTTCCTTGTTACCTGCAGCTGGCATTTCAAAAATCCCTAAGTGCTGTGTTCCAGCCACAGATGCCTCCCTTGGTGAAGTGGAGCCACTGCATGCAGTTACTTGTTCTTGTAAAGCCTACTATAAGTTTAGCACTGCATCTTGACCTCACAGCCATCCCGGAAAATATCCCTGCTGTTCTTCAGAAGGTGATCTCAACCCATGATGAACAGAGTTGTGAATAAACCAGGACCATACTTAGTCTGGCCCTCGCCAAGGCAAAGAGAAAGAGCTGAACACTATGGCTGTAAATATTTGCTTTCAAAATGAAGAAACTCATTAAAAGAAATTGCATCATGCATAAATTCTGTAAAACATATGTGAAGCAGAATATCAAGAAAAACACACATAACATTTGTGAAAACAATTATTCAATTTGGCATTCAAAATCAATTTAGGAGAAAAGATAAAAAGAACATAGAAAGTGCCAAAATGACATTTCTGACACCATTCTTTGTGTACACCCTAAATTGGATCGAATGTAAAGTAGAAAAATATGTGAAAAACATAAAATTGGTAACACAATGAAGGGATGCTTAGTGCTCTAACTGCAAAGCACTTAGAGCTGGAAAGAACTTCAGAAATTATCTAAACCTGCCTCATTTATTCAAAAAGAAACTGTAGCTCAGGGCAACTAAAGACCTTGTCCAAGGTTATACAGCTATTGCAGGGGGAAAATTGAGAAAAGATGCCTAGGTCTCTTTGTGCAGTACTGACTTGTCACTAATATGCAAAGTAAATGACAGCAGAAAGTGGGTCTTCAACCAGGTAAAGGATGAGGGTTTTGTGCAGTTGATTTTAATCCTTTGGGTTCAAAAAAAAAAAAAAGACATTTCTGAGCTCCACAGAGATGCTGGACATACAAGTGCAGAAAACCTGTCACACGGGAGGGTGGGTGGCTCTCCAGTCACTGCCGCATTTTTTCAGACCACATGTTTGTCATCCTGGGGTACAAATGCACAAAAGAAAAGGAATAAGGAAAAGTGGCTTTCGTGCATCCCATGGTCACTACATGGTATGGGCTTGTATAACATAGAGGAATATGCATCTTTCAATATCTCTTTTGCCATCCATATGAAACGGGGGAGATTCTGCACTATCCATGCTCAGCGGACTTCATGAATCATCAAAGGAGACAGAGGATGACACAATCCCTAAAGGACTATAGGGATGATGCAAATTAAAGCAAAAACTAAAATTTTCAGTCAAAAGTTCATAATTTGTATTTTAACTTTTTGATGCTGAAATTTATGTTGTGGCCTATAATACATTAAGAAAATT